>PYUH01000127.1:1122656-1202606 GCA_016808085.1 Suaeda aralocaspica
CCCCCCCCCCCCCCCTCTTTCTCTCTTCTCTCTCTAGATTTTGAAATCCTAATGAACATAAAATAGGCCCCAAAGTAGGATTTGAAAAAGCCCATACTTATCCTAACAAGTGGAAATTACCTGTAGGCCCTTGCCTCAAAATAAATTAGGAAACTCTTGAAAATTCTAGTTTTTGAAGCCTTTTAAAATATTTTATAAACATAAAATATTATTTATAAACATAAATAATTAATTTTAATTAAAACTTATTTTGTATTATTTATTTATTTATTTATTATTATTATTATTATTATTATTATTATTATTATCATTTTTCCATTTAATATTCTTATTGAATATAATTTTTCAATAAAAATATTAAAATTATACGAGTAAAATACAAATTTTTTTTTAAAATATGTGAAAAATGTGGGTTATTTCATATTTACTTTGCGAATAAGTTGCAGTGAGCCATGAGGATTTAGGAATCTAAGCAATAACAACCTTTATGAGAATAAAATAATAAAAGAGTCAGATCTTTTTGAAAACATGCCTAAATATAGCAAAACCAATGAGGATTTTTTATTATGTGCTTTATTTTACTTGAATGGTTGTGTAAACATTCAAAACTAAGTGAACCATTCGCTCTAAAAGAATGGAAATTTCTGTTGTGAGACGAATTGAGAAAGTGATTTTATTTTATGTTGTAAGCTTGCGTTGTTTTAACTTAGAGTTAGACATAGTTTAATGTAAAGGTCTTTTCCCTCTACAGGAGAAATAAGATGGCTGAACGTAACAAAATCAGTTGAATGATGTAGTGAGGCAATTAGCTACTGTAGCTGAACAGTTAGCTGCTAGAGGAAATGGTAATGGAGGTGACCCTGCTGGGGAATTTTTCAAGAAAATTGCAAAAAGTAAGCCGCCCACATACCAAGGAGAACCCAATCCAACTGTGTTAGAGGGATGGCAGAGAAAGTTTAACAAGATGTTTGGGGCAGTTGAGTGTCCAAAAGATTTTAAGGTAAACCATGCAGTTTACTATCTGAGAGGAGAAGCTGATCTTCGGTGGTCACAAATGAAGCTGTGATTAGGGCTTTTCCAGGGTTCAATTGGGCTGTGTTTCAGGAACAAATTCGCAATAAGTTCTATCCTGTGTTCCTTCAAAAGCAGAAAGATGATCAGTTTCTAGAGCTTAAGATAGGAAGTACCTCAGTTACTGAGTATTACTCGAAGTTTATAGAGTTGCCTAGGTTTACTAAGGAGGCTGTGGCAACAGAAAAGTTGAAGGCTAGTCGTTTTGAGAGAGGGTTACCCATAAACATCCAGTTTCAACTAGCTGGGCAAGTCTTTGTGTCCTTGGATGAGTTGTATGGAAGAACTGCACATCTATATGCCTTAGACCAAAAGAAGAAGGAGATGCTGAAAGAAGGTGAAACGAGGGAGAAAAGAAAGGATGGTGGAGGAAACGTTAACCAACAAGGGAGTCATGGTGGATTTAAGAAGCTTCGTTTCAACAATAATTTTCAGGACAAAAAGGAAAACTTTGGAAAGCCTGCTAATGGAAATGGGAATAGGGTATAGATGGCTAATCAAGGTGGTCGTGTGTACTTCTGCAAGAAATGTCCTAATAATTACCCAGGCAAGGACTGTGCTGGGAACCTAGTGACTTGTCGTTTGTGCAACAAGCTTGGACATCGTGAGTATGATTGCTTCTGTAAGAACAAGGGAAAGGAAGTACAAGGGTCTCAATTCAAAGGGAATTCAATTGGTGGTCACCAGAAGGGTTTCCAAGGAAATATGGGAAGAAAGGCAATGCAACAAGCTGGGAATCGGAATGGAAGTGGAAATGGAGGAGGTCAGACTAAGGCCTCGTATACTGGAAAACTGAATGTGATGGCTCAAAGTGAAGCAGATGCTAGTAAGGATATGATTACTGGTACATTCTTTATTCACCCTCTTCCTGTTAAAGTTTTGTTCCATTCAGGTGCAACATATTCTTTTGTATCCACTAAGATTTTGGAAAAGTTAATGCCTTTTTTTGGAAAAGTAGATACAATAGATATGTCGATAGTGTTACCATCAGGACAAGAAGTACAGTGTTCGAGGAGGTTTTTGGATGTTTCGATTGAGATTAGGGGAGTGGAGTTTAAGGCTAACTTGATCAAGTTTGATCTGGGTGACTTGGAAGTGATTGTGGGGATAGGTTGTTTAAGTGAGCATAAGGCTGAGATTTTGTGTGAGGCATAGAAGATCTCATTAGTTAATAATGGTAAGAAAGTGAGCTATTGGAGGGCAGGAAGACCAAAATTCAACAAAATAGTGTTAGTAATGAGGTTTGCTAGGTATGTGAAGAGAGGTTTTCCAATTTATCTTTGTAGTGTGAGGGATGTAGATCATGTTGAGTTTGTTAAACCTAAGGATATTGAGGTAGTGAGAGGTTTCCTGGACGTGTTTTCGAAGGAGATTCCGGGGATGCCTCCAAAACGAGAAATCAACGTCACCATAGACTTAGTTCCATGAACAACACCTATTTCCGAAGCACCATATAGGATGGCACCTACGGAAATGAGTGAGTTGAAAGAGCAGTTATTGGAGTTGTTGGAGAAAGGTTACATTAGGCTTAGTGCTTCACCTTGGGGAGCACCAATGCTGTTTGTGAAGAAGAAAGACGGATGTTTGAGGTTATGTATCGACTATAGGGAGTTTAATAAGGTGACGATCAAGAACAAGTATCCTTTACCGAGGATTGATGATTTGGTTTAATTAGTTGGAAGGAGCTACTGTATTTTGAAAGATTGATTTGAGGTCAGGATACCACCAATTGAGATACCAAAAACGACTTTTTGTACCAAAAACGACTTTTCGTACGAGCTATGGGCATTATGAGTTCACTGTTATGCCTTTTGGATTAACAAATGCGCCAGCAATTTTCATAGACTTAATGAATAGGATCTTTGAACGGTTCTCGGATAAGTTTGTGGTAGTTTTTATTGATGATATTTTGGTGTACTCCAAGAGTAAAGAGGAGCATGTGGAACATTTGAGGACAATTTTGATGACACTAAGGGAGAATAAGTTGTATACTAAGTTCTCAAAATGTGAATTTTGGTTGGAGAAAGTTGCATTTTTGGGACTTTTTGTGTCAAAAGAGGGAGTTGAAGTTGATCCAGCCAAAATCAAAGCAGTAAAAGAGTGGCCTACACCTAAGAATGTGACGGATGTACGAAGTTTCTTAGGTTTAGCAGGGTATTATAGGAGGTTTGTGAAGGACTTTTCGAGGATCGCTAAGTCGATGACGTCGTTAATGAAGAAGGATTGTAAGTTTGTTTGGAGTCATAAGTGTAAAGAGGCATTTCATACCTTAAAGGAGCGTTTGACTACGGCTCCGGTGCTAACTTTGCCAGATGGGAGTGGTTCTTATGATGTGTATAGTGATACTTCTAAAAATTTCTTGGGATGTATTTTAATGCAAAATATAAAGGTGATTGCGTATGCTTCGAGACAATTGAAGCCATACGAAGCAAACTATCCCATATGGAGGTATCACTTGTATGGAGTAAAGTGTAGAATCTACATGGAAAACAAAAGCTTAAAGTACTTTTTCACTCAAAAGGATTTGAACATGATACAAATTAAGGAGATGGCTTGAATTGATAAAGGATTATGATTTAGATATCCAATACCATATAGGGAAGGCCAATTTGGTAGCAGATGCTCTAAGTCGTAAGACGAGACATGGAGTGAATTCTCTAGTGGTCGCCAACAAACTGTATAGAGACATGGAGAGAATGAATTTGGAGATAGTGAAAGAGGGAGAGTTGGAAGGACTAATTTGTAATCTTAGTATCGAACCAACAATGTTTGAGGAGATTAAAGAGAATTAGAACGGAGATGTGAAATTGGATAGAATAAAGGAGAAATTGAAGGCAGGAAAGGCTATGGACTTCAATCCATGAAGATGGAAGCTTGAGGTATAAAGGAAGGTGGTGTGTACCACAGAAATGTGAAGATTTGAAACAGAAAATTATGGAGGAAGGTCATAATACACCGTATTCAATTCATCCTAGAGGTGACAAACTGTATAAGGATTTGAAAAAGGTGTATTGGTGGCCTAGAGTGAAAAGATAAGTTGCTGAATTCGTGAGCAAGTGTCTTACTTGTCAAAAGGTGAAATTTGTACATAAAAGACCACGAGGAGAAGTTCAGATACCAAGATGGAAGTGGGATTGGGATTGCATATCCATGGATTTCGTAACCTGCTTGCCAAAGTCGAGGAATCAAAATGATACCATATGGGTTGTGGTAGATAAGCTTACGAAGTCAACGGTGTTTATACGGATGAAGGAGACTTGGAGGATGGAACAACTTGCAAAGGCTCACATAGTGCATGTTGTGAGGCTACATGGCACCTTTTGAAGCCCTGAATGGAAGAAAGTGTAGAAGTCCCTTATGTTAGAGTGACATAAGTGAGACAGTGATTTTAGGACCTCAATTGATTGAAGAAACTACCAATAAGGTAAGAGTATTACAAGCAAAGATTCAAGCAGCATAGGATAGACAGAAGTCTTATGCAGACAAAAAATGTCAAGAAGTTTTGTTTGAAGTTGGTGATAAGGTGCTACTTAAAGTATCACCGATGAAAGGTGTATTAAGATTCGAAAAGAAGGGAAATTGGGCCCAAAATACATTGGACCCTAAGAGATCTTGCAAAGAATTGGAAAGGTTGCCTATAAACTAGCTTTATGTGTCTCAACTAAGAAAGTATGTGCCAGATGAGTCACATGTGTTACAACCTGAAATAATAGAGTTAGACCAAAGTTTAACCTATGAAAAGAAGCCAATTAACATCCTTGAAAGTTAAGTTTGGGATACTCGTAGGAAAATTGACAAAATAGTTAAGGTGTTGTGGTCTAACCAAGAAACCAAAGAAGCAACGTGGGAAGCTGAGGACATGATGAGAGAAATGTATCCAGAGTTATTTCAGGTTAGTAGAGTTATGGGGACGTAACTCGATTCTTAAGGGGGTAGAGTGCGATATAATTTCGCGCATTTTCACCCAAAATGTTGCAAGTTTTCTGTATCTTTTAGTAAAGTTTTATGAAAGTTTATGTCTATTTACTAAAAGTTGTCAAGCAAAGGTTGAGTAAATGTCTAAAGTCTACAACAACATAGTGTCAAAATGAAAAAGTTTTGAAGTAAATTTAGTTTCTATTCATATTCCATACAATAATTTACATAAAGTTTCGGGACGAAAATTCTTTTAAGGGGGGTTGACTGTAATACCCCACATTTTCACATACTTTAAAGAGTTAATTTCATATTTTATACGCATGTTTTTAGTATTTTTATTAAGAAATTAAGTTCAATAAAAATATTAAAGAAAGGATAAACAAATTTTAATCAAATTAATTATTTTATGTTTATAAATAATATTTCATGTTATTTTAAGTTTTATTAAATATTTTGGAAAAGTTTCTAAAAATAGAATTTTTAGAGTTTCCTAAATTGTTTTAAAACAAGGGCATTAAAGTAATTTCAAACATTAAGGGTATTTATGTATTTGCACCAAATCCTACTTTGGGGCCTATAAATATCCCTTAAAAGCAGAAATTTTAAGATTTAATTTGCAATCTAGTGAATTCGGATTTCAAAAAAAAAGTGTTAAGGATTTTCGAAAAAAAGAAGAAAAAATAATTCTTCGCTTCCACCCCTTCGTCCATCATTCCCTCCCTTTTGTCCGCCCTCTTCCTCGCCGAGGTCCCCTCCTTGCGCCCCACCTCTGCCGCCATGCGCCACCTCGCCGGCCACCACCCTCTTCCTCTCATTGTTTGGTAATTTTCGAACCATTATAAAAAAAGATTTCTTCTTTTTTCTTTTCTAATTCAATCTTGCAAAATTCATGTTTATAATTATGTTTAATCATGTTTTTATGATTCTAATTGTGTTTTATAAAGCTATGATTATGTTTCAAGTATGAATTTATAAGTTGATCATGAAAATTTAAATTAGGGCTTATGAAATTATCAAAGTCATAGTTTTATGGTTTTCAATGATTTAAACTTCAATATTATGATCATGAATTGCTGTTGTATGAATTTGTAATGTTTTTATGAAGTTTAGATTTGTTTTCAAGGGTTTTAAAGTTGTTTAATATTGATGTCAAATTTTTATAATCATGAAAACATGGAGTAAAATTATTATGAACATGTTTTACTTCATGAAAAATTATTTTAAAGCAAAGATCAGATGTATAATGATGATCATAGATTGTACGAGTCTTTAATGCTTGATTTATGATGTTTAGATGGGTTTTTAATGAGTTTTCAATAAATAAATAAAGCTGTGAATTTTTAAAACATGTGTTCATGCACAATAAAAATAGTAACACATGAAATAAGTAGTCATAATTATTTTTAATGCATCTAAGTATTGTATGATGATCTTAGGACATGACTATAATGTATTATGATCAAAATATGATATATAGAAGGGTTTTAAAGTGTTTTTAAGGAACTTTATAAAGCTGCCATTTTCGGAAAATTACCGAAATCAAGTGTTTTGTGAAAGAAAAATTAAAATCAAGTATGGAATTGAATTGAGACCATATAGAACGTTTTGGACAAGTTTCCAACATAAAAGGTTAGTTTAGAGTTGTTGTAAAAGTTAATCAACAAGGTTTTAATTTAGTTTCGTTTTTCTCTATGTAGGAGAATTCGAGCTAGTTAACTTTTAGGAGTTGTGGCGGATCACCACTAATTTACAAGGTACATAAGTACTAAAGGCGAAAGTAAAAGTAGATTTCATGCTTGGTTGATGACTTTACATGTTATGAATGTGTATATGAATTGTTGCTTAGTTGACTTGCATGAGAAGTATGCTAGTAAGAAAGTATAATTTTCATATTGTTTTGGCATTCTACTTTTATAGCATTATTAATTTATCATGAGTAATTGGAATGTTTTATTATTTCATATTGTAGTTTGTGAATTTTTATCCACAAGATTATTAAAAGTTAATGAACAAATATTTATATGTATGTAGCCACTCACAGTTTAATGTGTGGTCAAGGAAAGGATAATTAGTTAGCCACTCATAGTTAATGTGTGGTAAAGGAAGTTTAGTTTAATTAAAAGACACACAAGATTATTTTTAGAATCACCTTAAATTCAAGATAATTAATATGGTTTTTTTTGATGTCATGCATGCTTTTATGTGTTGTTATGTGTGAGTCATAACGTTGTTAAACCTGATAATCACGTAAAGTGAATGAGGATTCGCACCGAAACTCTTTGAACGTATATACCTTGAGTATAAGCAATGGGGGGAGTCGTATGGAACAGTGATATATGGCTTCTAATTGGGGTACAAGACGTTGTACTCTTTTATATCTTTAATGCGTTGGAATTCCGTCACTTTATGTGACATATGTAATACCTTCTTGAAGTTACTCCCAAGTTGGTGCCCAATAGGGCGATTTTAAAGGAAAGGAAACCCATTCGACGCAACATCTAAAGTTTAAATATAATAAATAATTTTATTTGAGTTGAGTCTATGCCCAGGTGAAGAGTTATCGACGGTAAGAAGTATGTATGTAATACTTTTATTTTATTTTTAATATTAATCATGTTTTGCATGGTCTTTGGTATTTACGTACGCTGCTTTGCTGATTATGTGTTTCGTGTGCTTGGCTTTGTCTTTGACTTGTCCCAACAATGACCCACTTGTTGGTGAGTAGTTGTCTAGAATAAGAGAAAGCTACATGTACAAGTGGGCATAAGTCAATCATGCTGGGCTGGAGTGAGAGTGCTTGCATCGTATTTTTTTTAGTTTATTGCTTTATGGACTTACTAGTTATTTATTATTTGATGTTGACTTTTGTTTTGAGGTTTAAAGTTTATTTGGTTTTAAACGGCCATTAAGATGGTTCCGAAGTGTAATAAAGATTTAAGTTGGTTTTCTTTTGGTTTTTAATCTTGGTTTGTTTTCAGTTTATTTTTAAGTTTTACTTTGAGTTTTAATTTGGTTTTGGTTTTTAAAGACTTTCGTTGTAGCAATTTGATAAAAGTCTTAGTCGTTATCATGGTGGCGATAATAAATTGGCTTTTCCTGATTGGTTAGGAGTTTTGATAATTATTATTCTTTATTTACATTCTAATATTTTTCTGAAAATCTAGAGAAGGAAGTTAGGAAAATCCAAGGTGTTACAGCGAGGGGGTGGGTGGGCAATACAAGAAAAACATCGATTAGCAATAGAGTTTTTCTGACGAAGCAAAATTCCTTCGCTAATTTCAGATATTTACAACGGAGTTTTTTCATAGCAAATTTACGAAAGAATAAAAATCTTTCGGAATTTTGCGATGGAATTTTTCCATTTCCGACGGAATTTAAAAAAAATTTGTTGACTGAATGCAAATTTTTTTGATAAAAGTAATTTATGATGGAATTCGCAAATTTGCAATGGTATTTCTGCCCTCGCAAATTGGAAAAGGAAAAAATGAATTTTTTTTATCCCTAACTATAAAAGCAAACCGTTCTTCTTTTTTTTCTTCTGAAGTCTTCTTCTTTTCTCCCTCTTCATCTTTTTCTCTTCTTCCGTCTTTTTCTTTCCAACTCTGTTTTCTTCTTCTTTTTAACTCTGTTTTCTTTTTCATTTCTCCTCTTTTTCTTCTGTTTTCTTCTTCTTCTTTTCCCCTCTTTTTCTTCTTCTTCTTCTTCTTCTTCTTCGTTTCCCCTCATTTTCTTCCGTGTTCTTCTTCTTTTCCCCTCCTTTTCTTTGTCTTCTTGTTCTTTTCCTCTCTTTTTCTTTGTCTTCTTTTTCTTCTTCCTCTTCGTTTCTTTCCCTCACTTCCCCATTTCCCCTCACTTCTACTCTTCCCCTTTGTTTCTTTTCCTCTTCGTAAATGCGACCACCACCTCATTTAAAAAGAAAAAAACCACCAAAACGACCATGACAACGAAGAGCCTTGCACGCCTATCTGTTTTCTTGATTTTTTTGTGGTGGTTTTGTGCGAATTTGATTGTGGTTTTGTTAGGTGGTTTTGCGGTGGTCTTTGCGAATTTGGTTGTGGTTTTTTAAGTGGTGGTGGTGGGTGTGGGTCGTGGTTACGAGTAAGTTCTTTTTTGATGGTTTTTGTGGTGGTTTTGTGCGAATTTGGTTGTGGTTTTTAGGTGGTTTTTTGGTGGTTTTTGCGAATTTTATTGTGGTGGTGGGGGCTTATTGGTGTGGGTGTTGGTTACAAGTAAGTGTGTGGTGAGAGGGGTAAGTGGTGAAGGGTTTAAGGGATTGGGTGGGTGGATCTCAACTCTGGGGTTGGTGGTGGTGGTTGAGTTCTGGTTTTTGGCAGGGTTTTAGGGGCTCTGGTGGATGGGGCCAAGTTGTTGGGTTGGGTTTTGGGTTTGTGTTGGTGGTGAGGTGGCCTTGTGCTGCCTCACCGTCGGTTCTTTGTAAAGTGGGTCGTCAGTTTTCGACGGAATTTCCGTCGCAAGTTTTTGACGGACTGTCGCAATTTCCATCGGAATTTCCGTCGCAAATTTCTGAATTTTCAACGACTTATTTTTCGATGGTCATTTTCCGACGGAAACGCCATTTGCGACGGAATTTGGCCATTTTCTGACGGAAAATTTCCGTCGAAAATAGGCTTTTTTTTTTTTGTAGTGTGAGGGTGGGAGGGGTGGTTGCTGGTAATTAGATGGTTTTTTGGTTTTTAGGGCTAAGGGGTGGGAGGAAAACTAAGGGGTGGGGGCGCCTCTAATGGCCAGCAGTTTGTGAGGTAACTCAGATGAGGCGGCTGTGAGGCGTGGTGGGGTGGTTGGGCGGTCATTGGAATTTCATAGTGGTATGAAAGGTGGTTGTATGGTGGTCCGATTCTGATTCTTAAGTAAACCAAACAACATGACAAATCTAAGATTTTTCTGTTACATTATTCTTAATTCCCTTTCTTAGCTTGTGCTCATTCAAATTCTCTTAGTCAAACTAAACGATCCCTAAGTGAAATTAACTACAAAAACTAAATACATGAATGAATAGTAATAGTAATAGTAATAGCAATAGCAATAGCAATAGCAATAGCAATAGCAATAGTAATGATAATGATAATGATAATGATAATGATAATAATAATAATTTAATTAGTTAATTATTGGATATATTGTTCAACTAGTTGGGTACACTTTAAAATTCAAAAAAAATTGAAACTAAATCAATTTGAAATTAATTAAAGTGAATCACACGTTTAGGGATTAGAACTAGATTAAGAATTTGTTATTTTGTTATGTTACTAAAGTGGAATATTGGACGGGAAATAAAACTACTGCAATACTACCTTTATAACGCAATATTCACAACTTTAGCCATTTTGAGCTGTAACGCAATACCTGCAACTTAGATTGTTCAAGTACTCCGATCCGAGCGATTCGATTTGGAAAAGCCGGATAATTTTCCCGATTTTTTGATTTCGGTTTCGAAATATGGCATTTATTGAATCAGATACAAATTTACTTTTTTTTAATTGTCAAATATCCATAAACATGAAAAGATAGGGTTGTTGGATCGGATTATATCACACATATCCTCGGACCATATTATTTTGTTGAATTTAATAGTTTTGTGTTATTTTCGGATTAACCTTTTGCTTTGATAATATATTTTAGGATCAACGGATATCCCATTATTCGATATGATTTTTTTGGATATTTCTGGATTGTATATCCGACGAAATTCGGGTTGGATTTAGATCGCCTTTTGGTTAATCCAGAATTGTCGAACACCTGACTTCTCGGATTGATCCCAATGACACCTCTACTTGCAGTAATTGTTTATTTTTCCATATTTACTCATTTTCTTGTGTGAAATAACCCTTATACCCTTAATTATACTACCACTAACTTATTGCCTTCCCAATTGATGATTAGTTGTACTAACATTAGGGGTGTTCAAAATAATCCAATCCAGAATAGTCGGAAAATATTCTCCTCTTTTTCATTACAGACATTTAACTTTTGGATTGTCAGATATCCGAAATATTCAAAAACATAACTAAAAAAGGCTTCACGGATCAGATTAGCCGGATCACTGATCATATCATAAATATTTTGAATCGAGTTATTTCGTTGACCTTTATAGTTTTTATACTATTTCCGGTTTAAAATTTAACTTTAGCAATATGATCATCGGATCGGTACGAATGAAAACCGGACTAACATGAATCATTTGTCTCACCTCAAAAACAAAAAAAAGAAAGAATGAAAGAAATAAAAACCATAACATTATAATTACTAATCACTCCTTTTTTTGCCTAGGAGTCTAAATATGTAGACATAGATGTGTCTTCCCAAAAAGGAAGAACATCGATGTTCACCCAACCTACGTGTAATGCCTCGTATTTTTAGGTATCTTATATATAAATTAAATTAATATTTATCAAGTACCTTTATCGTATTTTAAAGAAGGATAAAAATTTTATAAATTAGTTAATTAAAGGAATTAGCTAATTAAAGAGAAAAAAAATATTTATTTTGAGGTTTTATATTTTTATAAAGTATTTCATAGCATTTTAATTAGTATTTAATAAAGGGTTTTTAAAGTTTCTAAATCGGGTATTATGGGGCCGGGGCTTTGGGGGCCCATGCCGTTTTTATGGACATAGAATGTCTTTTGTTTGTTTGCATAGTGTGAGTATTCTTGGCTTAGGGAGAGAGTCTAGAAGCTCAAAACCCAAGTAGAGAAGTCGCCACCGTCCTCTTTTTAGGAACGGAACCCCATTAGGTCATAGCCCAAGAGTTAAAATGACAGCCAAGGATAAGAAGGTCTCATATCTCTAGATTCGGGGATGAGGGAAAGGAAAACAAAGAGGGCATAGTGTTAAAGTCCCCACAAAAACCCAACCCCCACAACCACACCCAAAACAAATACAAAAACAAAAACCCTGCAAAAACCCCACACCAACTCAAAAACCCACCCACCCACACCCACCAACACCCCCCACCACCAGCGTTTTTTTATTTTTTTTTTATAGCGGCCTCTTCTTGTTCTCATGTGTAATTTTACAACCATAATTTAGAATTATAACATTCATATTTCCGGTTTAGACCAAGAAACACATATGGAAATAAGGCTAGGCGGGTTTTTTAATTATTGGACACATAATTTCCGGTTTAAACGTGCTTGGGTGACCTCTTTAAATCATTGATTAGTTGAAAAATGCTTTTAGGTCTTTGAGCTAAACATGTTTTTTAGGTGATTCAAAGCATTAAACACTTAGCATGAAGATCATATAAAACCTAAACAATGTTTCCACCTAGAGTTGATTTTAATTAAGAAGTCGATCATCAATTAATCAATATTACATGAATTTGATTAAAAACATCTCAATTATCTAGTAAAGCATTAAAATCACATAATCATGTAAACTAACTCCTTTGAAGAACTCAAGAAGATGGTTTCGATGTTGTTGGCCTCATTTGAAGTGCTTTTCGTGCAATTGTCGAAACAACTTCTTTAGATTGAATGCTTGAAGAATTTTTATTAATAATGATAATAATATTGATTATACGTTATGTGGAGGGAACAGTTTCCGAGGAAGGGAACAAAAACTGAGAGAAGTTTTAGAGAGAGAAAGTGACGAGGTAGAGAGAGAGTATATGTGAGTGAATGAGAAGAAGTGAATTGAAGTTGTGATACGAAGGTCGAAGGAGAGGGTATTTATAGGGTGTTGGAAGTGACGTAATTAAGCGCTAGGGCACTGGGGGAGCGTCAGAAAACACAGGAGCGAGCGCCAGGGCACTCAGTTAGCGCTATGGCGCAGGCCCCTTGGGCGCTTGGACGTTGGCTGGGCGCCTGAGCGCTGGCACTTCATCGTGGTGCTCAAGCTCTTGCTTTCTGATTTTTACGCGATGAATCTCCCAAGCTTCCTTACTTCATATATTTACTCCCACAAACCGAAATATTTCGATATATTATGAAATAGTACGAAACTCACTTCCATAAAACTATTTATTTACTTCTATAACCTAGAGTTTCCATAAACCGAACAAACCTTTCTAGAAGGTTTGTCGAATCCGGTCACATTCATACGCTTAAATTAATTTCTTTTATTTTCGAAAGTGAAATCAAAATGAAATAAATTAAAAATGAAATAAAAAATAAAATGAGAATTAGAAAATATAAATGAAAATAAGAAAATAAATTGAAAATTAGAAAATTATTGAAGCATATTTCGACCATCATAATTTATCATCAGTTAACCCCTTCCGACAACGGTTTTATTTATTTATTTTCAAGCAATCGACTTTCAGAAATCGGACATGTTTGCGACGTGGTACACGATAATCAATATCCGTAGGGTGGGAACAAATATAGGTGTCTACAGTTAGCCCCCACTTTGACTGAGTTTGTAGAGACGACTAGTCTTGTAAAACAAAAGTCAAAGTACTCGGTACCTGCAAAATAAAAGTTAGATTTGCATGCACGTGTGCGATCTCCTTAATAAGCACCTCATTCCATTGGAGTGAAGTTCCCTTGAATGCTCCGTTATCTATTAGATAACGTTCCTATGGATGCTCCTCGTTGGAGTGAGCCTCGACACTAGTGAAAAAACACCCTATTAGTACCGTGGGTTTAGGCCTATTAGTATCCTTTTTTTTATGATTAGAAATATAGCAGTTACTAATAGCTTTTACTAATAAGTGGGCTATTAGTATCGTTTTTAGAACAAAGGATACTAATAGCTAGGCTCTGGATATCATTTTTTTTATCCTTTTTCTGAACAAGGGATACTAATAGGGTGTTTTTGTCATTAAAAAAATGCAATTAGTATTGTTTTTCCTTGAAAACGATACTAATATTGATTTTTTTATTAAAAAACAATAATATTTAGCTTTTAATAATAACATCAATAATTAAAGAAAATAATAACAATATTAACTATATTAAATTATTATATAAAACCATTATAATAAAAAAACTATTCAATTCAATACAGAAAACAATTACATTTACTACCTCCGTTAACGTTTATGTGCAACTCTTGGGTTAGCACAAACTCCTAGGCATTTTCTCATAATGATGTTTAAGAAAATATAAGGGCATGTATTAATTGGTTGATGAGAGAGAAAAAAGTCGAATTAAGTTGGTAAATTATAGGGACCACCAAAAAAATTGGAGGCAAATTTTTTAGTGGGGGCTGATTTTACCACCAAAATCAAACATCGGCTTTTTCATTTTTCATTTTCCCTCTACTATTTAGGGAATTTGAAATCTAAATTTTGAAATTGTTTCTTGCACATCAACCTACCCTATATATACACTTTCATATTTAATACCCAAAGTTACTGCTCTATCAAAAACAAAAAGAGGAGAAGAAGCATCATAAATACAGCTTGCAACAATGGCAAAATAAGTTCAAAAAAATTCTACAAATACCATCCCAGCCATCTTCAACTACTTCTCAAGCAGCACTGATTTCATCCTCTTCATTTTCTTCATCATTAGTGGTGTTAAGCTTTACATTCATCCCCAAAAAGTGGCAGTCCCAACTAAGTTGACATATCCACCCACATCTAACGTGCAAATCAATTCGTAACAAACGAAACAACAACATTTTGTAAAGTGTAAGAATTATGGTAGATTATCCAGATGACGGGTGGTTCCCCATAGATTAAATTCTCCTTGAACAAGAACAACATGAACAGATAAATAGGGAAGACATAGGTGAGATTATCAGAGTGCAAAACGCAATTAACATTATACAAAAGGAGGAAAATAGTTGACAACATACTAGCAATGGAAAGAGAAGACAATCTTCCTTATGGAAGTCAATCACAATTTGTAAGGGAAGTGGGGGTTCACAAGTCTACAATAAGTAGAATTTACACATATGTAAAGGCACAAAGAAAAAAGGGGAGTTAATTGATGTCAGACCTAAAAAAGAAGGTAAAGTTGGAAGGAAACCAAAGAAAATCAGTGATGAAGTGCTGCAGTCAGTGCCATTACAATTTAGGACGACATTAAGGTCATTTGAAAAACATCAGAAGGTGTCTCATGTTTATGTGCATAAGTTTAAGAAAAGGGGAAGAATGAGAAGTCACACAAGCACAAATCATCCCAGGTTAAGCCCTGATCACAAAATTGCAAGACTCAAATGGGTTGTCATACATCATTACTGGAACACCTACTCAAAAAGCAACTTTTGATGATATACAACTTACCCTACACACAGATGAGAAATGATTCTATTTGAACCCTGAAACAAGAAGGTTTTACTTGTTTCCAAAGGAAGATGATCCATATAGATGTGAAGTGTCAAAAAGGTATCAGATAAAGGCAATGTTTATGGCTATCATAGGCAGACCATTCTATGATGACAATGTTACCATGATTCACAATGGAAAATATGGAATTTTGTCTTTCATTCAACATAAACAAGCTTCCAAAAACAGTAAAAACATGACTGCAGGTACTTAGGAAATAAAGGCACATCAGAATGTAACTAGAGATATAGTCAGACACATGCTCATCAACAACATAATCCCTGGTGTGAAGGAAAAGTGGCCACATGAAATACTAGGAAAGGAGGTTTACATTCAATGGGATAATGATAGGCCACATCAAATTCCAATTAATAATGAATGGATGCAAGCAATCAAAGGAGATGGATGGAATATTAACGTGATTTTTCAGCCAGCTCAATCCCCGGCCCTGATCTAAATGTATTGGATCTTGGGTTATTCAACTCAATTCAGTCAATACAATACCGACATTTTCCAACAACAATTGAGGAACTCATAGATCATGTCAACCATGCATACTGTACATTTGACCCTTTGGTGAACAAGTACACATGCCTTACATTGCAATCATGTATGATTGATATTTGGACAGTAAAAGGAGGGAACAACTACAAGATTTATCATATGGATAAAAGGGGATTGGATGATCTGGGACTTTTGCCAGATAACTTAGCAGTTGTTGATGAAGCTATGCAGTACTTAAATGAATGGTTTAAGCGAACATCAAGAGAAAAGATAAGTTGATGTGGATAACCAACTCTACATTGATGCTAACTAAAGAGTGAATTTGGAAAACAGCAACACATGACTACCACATATAATGTACACTACTTCCTTGAAATGATGGAGAAATCAGTTATGTGTCTTTTGAATGGCTTTTTACAGTTTTTTGAATTAGGTAGATGAAACATTTGTGAATATGTATGTGTACCAAATATTTTTGGGTGGGCATTCATGTATGATGACAGTATTTGTGTCAAATGCAAATGAAATAGACGACCTTAACATGGGAATTTTGTTCAATAATTGTCAAACAACTGCACATTACAATCCATCAGATACATTATGCATGATTATTAAAACCGATTACCACTCTAATACACCTAAACTGTTCTATTAAACAAAAAACAGGAGCATCAATGTTGATAGTTTGCTGCCACATGAGTCCCTTCATCATTTGGATTGCTATAAATTATGGTTCACATTATTGGGATTCATAACAAATTACCTATAAGACACACTTTCAGAATTGTTCTACATAATTGTAAGGCACTTGACAAACAGATGAAACTAGTAAACCCAATATACAATCATTGTGATGGCCATATACAATGTAAGGGTAAACATCATCCATCAACCAACAACCAACAAACAAGGTGATGAAACAACAACAACAACTTTACACAATTAGTCTCCAACATTTATGTGATGTAAGTACCACTGGCATAATTTGAACTTCAAGAACTCATTTCAACATAAACATATTAAACATCAAGGTGAATAAAAGGCCATCATAAACACCAACAATAGTAACAACAAAAGCAGTCAACAACTTGACAAACATTTGAATTATAACGTGGAACTCATGGATGACAGAACAAAACACATGAACATACTCAGCAACTACGATCAATCATACCCACAAATTGAGAAAAACAAAGGAAGGTAAAAAAAATATGAACAGATTGCAAAACAAACACAATTACACATGAATAAAGTCAGTTAGAATCAACCACTCATAGTTGGTTAAACAATAAACAAGGAAGTGTAAGGGACTGTACAAACCAACTTCAGTTTAACTGGCCACCACCACCTCGGAATCTCTTCCCTCCTTCGTTGGTGTCATCATCACTCGGAGATTCATGTGTGGCAGGTAATGCCAAGACAAAGGACTCGTCTGATACGAAACAAGAGGGTAACTTCAAAGGTTTGATAATGGCTTGTAAAGATGATACAAGTATGGGAGAAATAATGGCTTATGGAGATTCAAGGTTTTTAGGATCTTCTAAGACATCATCATGGGTGTGTATGGTGACACACGAAAATAGTTGATCATTGAAGCTAAGGAAAGAATGGTGGAATTAGGGGAATAAGATGGTTTTGCCTATGAGTTTTTCCCACTTCACTTGATAGGATTTTCGCATTTTAGGCATTGAGTCTTTTATTTCTTGAAGTGTCTTAATCATCATTTACAGCCTTATACACATGGAGAAAGAATTCTTGAAGGTTTCTTGATTAAAAGATTGAATCTTGAAAGGTTTCTTGAAGATTTGACGAAAAACCACAAAAATTAGCAAAATTGGACAAAGCCTAAATCGCGTCAATTTTGACGATCTTTGGGGGATTTGTGTGGATCAAATTTTTGTGTAATTCTGGTTGTAATTTGTTGATTATATTGATTAGAAAGGTAAGAATAATTTTTTTAGGATATTTAGTCGATTAAATAGAGTTTGTTAGGATATTTTAGCAAGTTGCATGACAAGCAGTGATGATGTGGCACTCTTATCTTGTGAGTCATCGTTGAGTCACTAGATTAGGGCGATTTTTCCTAATGTTGTGCGTGTATTTTAGCTTAGTTTAGTTAGGATTTTGTTGATGATTATGACTATAAATAGTCTCAACATTAGTTTGTAAAAATTCAGATTAGTGAATTCAATAAACATTGATTGTTTAAGTTTATTTGTTTTCTACAAAACAAAACAAAACAAAACCGAAGAAATTTTCGAGTGTGAATATTTCGAACATCTTAAAAGAGTTGATTCTTAGGCTTTAGACTCTTGCGAGGATAATTTTAGGAATTGAGGGTGCATAGCTTTAATCAATTCATAAAATTATTCGACTTAAATCGATTTTCTTGGTGCTTAGCTTTAGAGGAAACCGAACTAAGGTACTATCATTGTGAGTGGCGATTTCTTTATCAATATTCACATCAACTTTTGGTGCTCTCGTTGAGAGGACATTAATCCTCAAGGTTATTGGTATAATTTCATTGTTAAAACAAAAGTAATCATGTCAGCTGATGATGTAAATACTCCTAAGATTACTACTGAGGAGTTGCACAAGGACATAGAGGAATTAAAAGCTATGTTCGAGGCCACTATGAAAGATTTTGGCAAAAAACTAAAATCACCAAGCTAGTCCAAGGGTGCAAGTAAAAGGGAGACGAATTCTAGTTCTGATGATGAGCAAGCAAACTCAAGGAGTGCACGAAAACCAAGGAAACAATACTCATCAAGTTCTAGTAATGAAGAACCTATGAATATGCGAAGAAAAAAGGAGAGGCCTAAGGATGATGATCGCAATCTTAAACTGGATATTCCTGAATTCAGTGGGAGTTTGGATCCTGAAGAGTTCTTGGATTGGCTAAGAAGGATTGAATGAATTTTCAAGTATAAAGAGCATGATGATCGAAAAACATACAAGATTGCAGAATTGAAGTTGACTGGCTTGGCTAGCTTATGGCTTGAAGGTATGCAAAAGAAAAGAAAGAAGGATGGGAAGTCTAAAGTAGCCACTTGGACGAAATTAAAGAAGGAGATGAGGAGATGTTTTGTTCCTCAGGATTACGAGCAAGGCAACTTTACAAAGATGCATACTTTAAAGCAAAATAGAAAATCAGTGGAAGAATGTACATCTGAATTCCTCAACTTGATCACCATCTACGATCTAGAAGAAAAAGAGGATTATCAAATTGCTCATTATATTGCTGGCTTAGATGAAAGAATAAGAGAAAAGGTGGAATTACAACCTTACGGGACTTTTGATGAAGTTTGCAAGGTTGCATCTAGGGTTGAGAAGCAATTTTCGAAAAAACCAAGTACTTTTTCGAAACCATTTGTGAAGAAAGAAGGTGCCATTGTTTCATTTAAACAAAATTTTGATTCCACTTCAAAAACTCCTTTGTATATCAAGGATAAAGGCTCTTCTACTAAGCCTCCACACCCTGATCAACGCACATGCTTCAAGTGCAAAGGTTAAGGCCATATCCAGAAGGATTGTCCTCATTCAAGGGTTCATACTACTCGAAATTGGGCAGATGATGAAAACTTTGAAGAAGAGGAGAATGAACAACAGGAAGATGACGTGAATTATGACACTCAGGAAGAGGAGATTGAGGAAATTACTCCTAAGGTGAATGGCCAGAGTTTAGTTCTCCGAAGGGTTTTGCAATCTAAAGTTGCGCCACCTACAGAGAATCAGAGGGATAAGATTTTCATCACAACGTGCAATGTTCTAGGGAGATTGTGTGATCTGATAATTGATTCAGGTAGTTGCACTAATGTAGTCTCTAATGTATTGACCAACAAATTGGAGATTCCTACCACTGAACATCCTCAACCATACAAGTTACATTGGCTCAGTAACACAAGTGACGTCAAGGTGAATAAACAGGCTCTGGTTAGTTTTAAGATTGGAAATGTCGATGATCAAGTGCTCTGTGATGTATGTCCTATGGATGCGTGCCATATATTTCTTGGAAGACCATGGCAGTATGATAGATTCGTACAATTTGATGGTAGAACAAACATATACATCATTAGAAAATAGGCACAAGGAAAACCGTTGCGCTGAAACCTTTGGAAAGTTCAAAATTTTCGAAAGATGTGAGCAATAAAAAGGGTGTTTTGTTGATTGATGAGAAAGCCATGGTGCAAGAAGTAAAGAATTGTGAGAAGTTCTATGTATTGATGGCTAAGGAAGTGCAGGAGAAAGCAACGAGAATTCCTCGTGAGTTGCGCTCCTTGTTGCACAAATTTCAAGACATATTTCCTAATGAATTGCCACCAGGGTTACCACCTATTAGAGGATTTGAACATCAGATTGATTTGGTTCCTGGAGCTCAAATTCCTAATAAACTAGCTTACAGGTGCAATCTAGAAGAAACTAAAGAAATTCAACAACAGATTGAAGAGTTGATGGCAAGAGGGTATGTCAGAGAAAGCATGAGTCCATGTGCACGCAGTACCAACATTGATTGTTCCTAAAAAGGATGGATCATTGAGAATGTGCATTGATTCTAGAGCTGTGAATAACATCACCATCAAATACAAGTTTCCTATTCCTCGATTAGATGATTTATTGGATGAATTGTTTGGCTCACAAGTGTTTACCAAGATTGATTTGAGGAGTGGTTACCATCAAATTCGAATGAAGGAGGGTGATGAATGGAAAACAGGGCTCAAAACTAAACTAAGACTCTATGAATGGTTAGTTATGCCTTTTGGTCTTACTAATGCTCCTAGTACTTTTATGAGATTGACGAATGAAGTTTTGAAACCTTTCATTGGATAGTTTGTGGCTGTCTATTTGGATGATATACTGGTGTATAGTGCAAGTGTGGAAGATCATCTGCAGCATCTAAGAGAAGTGTTCGAAACTTTGAGAAAGCAGAAGTTGTATGCTGAGCTCGAAAAGTGCTCGTTCATGGTCTCAAGAGTGACGTTCTTAGGGTACATTGCTTCTAAGGTTGTTGTTTCAGTTGATCCTTTGAAAGTAGAAGCTATTAAATCATTGCCAGTTCCGAAATCTGTGGCTGAAGTGCGTGTTTTTCATGGTTCAACTTCCTTTTACAGAAGATTTGTGAAGAATTTCTCCTCTGTAGTAGCACCTATGACTGAGTGTATTAATAAGAATAAGGAGAAGTTTGAATAGACTAAAGATGCGCAAAAGGCATTTGGATTGGTGAAGAAATTGCTTTGTCAAGCTCCTATCTTATCTTTACCAGACTTTTCGAAACCTTTTGAAGTTGAGATAGATGCTAGTGGTGTGGGGATTGGTGCAGTGTTGGTTCAAGGTAAACGGCCTATAGCTTATTTCAGTGAGAAATTGGATGGAGCAAGGTTGGACTACTAGACAAGAGCTAACAAACATAAAGTCGAATTGAGCATGTGAATGATATCTACAAGACAAGAGCTAACAAACATAAAGTCAAACATACATACAAGGAAGGAGATTTGGTATGGTTACATCTAAGGAAGGAAAGATTTCTTAACCAAAAGAAAAACAAGCTAATGCCTAGGTGTGATGGACCATTCAAAATCGTGAGCAAGATCGGGAACAATGCATATAAACTCGAATTGCCAAGTGAATATGGTGTGCATGCCACGTTCAACATTGTTGATTTGTCTCCTTATGTTCCTGATGATCAACTTCAAGGTTTGAGGACAAACCCTTTTGAAGAAGAGGAGGATGATACGAAACAAGAGGATAACTTCGAAGGTTTGATAATGGCTTATAAAGATGATACAAGTATAGGAGAAATAATGGCTTATGTAGATTCAAAGTTTTTGGGATCTTCTAAGACATCTTCATGGGTGTGTATGGTGACACAAGAAAACACTTGATCATTGAAGCAAAGGAAAGAATGGTGGAATTAGGGGAATAAGATGGTTTTGCCTATGAGTTTTTCACACTTTAGTTGATAGGGTTTTCTCATTTTAGGCATTAAGTCTTTTATTTTTTAAAGTGAAATCATCATTTACAGCCTTATACACATGGTGAATGACTTATTTAAGGTTTCTTGATTAAAAGATTGAATCTTGAAAGATTTCTTGAAGATTTGACGAAAAACCACAAAAATGCACAAAATTGGACGAAGCCTAAATTGCGTCAATTTTGACGATCTTTGGGGGACTTGGGTGGATCAAATTTTTGTATAATTCTGGTTGTAATTTGTTGATTATATTGATTATCAAAGTAAGAATAAGTTTTTTAGGATATTTTATTGATTAGATAGAGTTTGTTAGGATATTTTAGTAAGTTGCATGACATGCAGTGATGATGTGGCATTCTTATCTTGTGAGTCATCGTTGAGTCACTAGATTAGGGCGATTTTCCCTAATGTTGTGCGTGTATTTTAGCTTAGTTTAGTTAGGATTTTGTTGATGATTATGACTATAAATAATCTCAACATTAGTTTGTAAAAATTCAGATTAGTGAATTCAATAAACATTGATTGTTTAAGTTTATTTGTTTTCTACAAAACAAAACAAAACCGAAGAAATTTTCGAGTGTGAAAATTTCGAACATCTTAAAAGAGTTGGTGCTTAGGCTTTAGACTCTTGTGAGGATAATTTTAGGAATTGAGGGTGCATAGCTTTAATCAATTCATAAAATTATTCGACTTAGATTGATTTTCTTGGTGCTTAGCTTTAGAGGAAACCGAACTAAGGTACTATCATTGTGAGTGGCGATTTCTTTATCAATATTCACATCATCGTCACAGTAGAGGTTGGGAACCTCAATAGCAAGTAGAAGTTCTTCAGCCGGCTCAACAGCGAGAGCCATCTTAGTGACGATTTTGCCACTTTTGGGGGATCCATCATCAAGGTCACAAATCTTAACACCACCTTTCACCTTCCTCTTCGTCGATCTCCTAACAAGAAGGAGGTTTCGAGTAGGGTTTATAACCCTAGGCACCCCCTTTCGCTTTAGATCTACAGGAGAAGACTATTTTTACCTTTGTGAACAACGTCATCAGCACCGATGACTTCGCCAAGAGCTTTCAAAAGGTTACGATTCAAATGTGTCGCAGCTTCACCAGAGTAGTTGGCCGATTTAGAAAACCTTTCCTCTTTCTCAATACCTTCGATCATCAATAAAAGGTATTGGATTTCCTTTTTCATTTTTTGTTTCGAAGAGAGCCTTCTTCAAAGGAGGTGGATTTGCCATTTTTTTATTAATTGAGAGCCGAAAGTTTTTAGTGTTTGAGAATGGAAGACAAAAAGGACGGTGTAGTAGGTGAGAGAATGTGAGTGAAGATGAATGAGGGTGGTTAAAGATGAAAGAACTCATCTTAAAGAGTTTTCTAGAAGACACTCATCAATGCATTGATGTGGAGTAGTTGGGAGATGAAACATTAATTTGGTGGGAGTAATTAACGTCTAATGCAAAAATATTAGAGTTCCTTAATCATTAAACCAATTTGCTTAATTTGTTTGTTAAAGAACAATACAGGGGCATATTCATCATTTCACACACAAAAAATTACCAATTAAGGAAAAAAAATAAAGTGTTGCGAATAATTGGTAACATCCTTAAATAGAAAGTGTTACAAGTAAACGTTAACGGAGGTAGTACATAAATCATCAAAGTGTTGTTGCTTTACAGAAGCTAAAGCTCACTATCTTCCAATACATAATAACAATAGCAATGTTGTGACTTGTGAGCATTCATCTTATTGAATTGTTCTTCTTGAACAACATCAGAAAACTGAATAAGTACAAATAACGGCAATTGGAAATGTGAGATGTAGCGCAAAGTTTCATTCTAGCTCGTCCACATTCATCTAACTTTCATCTCTATCTTTCGAATAATTGGTCATTATGAATGTTAATATGTCTAAACAAAAGGATGCACACCTCTATTCTAGATTGCAGAGTGCTGATCCATGCATTGATGGTTTTCATTTGCTCTATGTTCTTCAAAACCTTAAAACGACATTGCATAAAAGAAGTGAGTTGTCAAGAGGTAGAGCAAGATATTGACCATTTTCGATAAGTTAGATATCCAATGCATCACAATAGCCAAAACTGCAGTAGTAGATTATAGCAACCGAAGCAGTCCATACAACAGGTCAAACAGCAATGGCGGCAGCCAAAAAAAGCAATTGCAGCAGATAAAACATCAGCTTACCATCTTTAATAAGTTCAGAAAAAGCAATATCCTTACACCCCAATCCTAGAATCCACTTAATCCTGCCCTCTCCCTAAACACACAAAAGAAACAATCATAGCTTTATACCTCTTTAAACATAAAGAAGAATAACCCAAATATATTATGGAAAGAAGACAAATACAAGCACCAAATTCATCACAAAATCAATTGAAAATTTCCAAAAACTTAGTTGTCAATTCACAAACAAATTTGAATCTAAAAGGGTATGTTGCTGAGAACACAACAAACTTAGGTACTACTACATAGATTATGTTATTTTCTTTTAGAACTTTGAATCTATTTAAATCAAACGTCAATAAAAAAGGATTCAAACAATCAATGGCAATAATTTAGGACTACTTTCACCAACCACCTATAGTACTATCATACACTGGTAATTAAATTAGAACACTAAAGAATAAATGATCATCCTCATCAATTCACTTAGATAGGTTATCAATTACATACCCTTTAAAGTAAGCTGCATTTTCTTAAAATCCCAAAATTCTTACTCCCAAATACACAATTTCAACTCCAATGGAGCTAAATGTAAAAAAGTGAAACAGTCAGATAGGCCTATAGCAGAGTAATCGCAGTCTAGATTTAGTTTTCCAGATTTTAGACCACAGATAAGATATAATCATGAATGAAACATCTTATAAGAATGAAAACTCACAGGATGGACAGCAATTTTGCGAATAGCAGTCCCAATTTGAAGTGCTGAATCATGGACCTCTTTATAGCTTACCCACTCATACGAACCTGCCTGATGATTATTCAACCATACACAATTACACACACTAGTTAGTACAGTAATTCATACTCATACAATTACATTACATAATTACAAAAGCCCCAGGTAATGCGAACCTTTCCATCAACGATTTGGCGACACCCTAGCATTCTTTTGCTAGGATTTTTCTCTACAAATTTACTTAAACCATGGTAAAATTAACTTTAGAACATTGAATTGAATTAAAAATAAAGACAAAAAACATTACACAAAAACAATCAATGCATGTTACCATTCTGTACAAATGTCATCTAAAGAGCATTACTCTTAGCTAAATTTCCATAATGAGAATGTCAGAGCAGCAGCCAGCACTTATTTCCTAATTTGAGAGCCTTTAAAACTTCTCCTATGCAAATTGTTGATCGGTTGTGGTATTTAACTTGCAGATCTTTTCTACTCATTCTTTAATAGTATGAGGCTCCTATATGCATGATCATATCATTGTCAACGTGTAAATTTCCCCCTTTTGGTACTCTCCCCTTTAGATGATTAAGGGCGCAATCATGTTTCAGGCTTTCAGCATCCTTTATAATAAAGTACCCTTAAAAGTTAATTAAAACTAGAAACGGAATTAACTAAAAAAAGAACTCTATAACTAAACCAAGGATGTCGGTTCGCCACAGATCAACAAATGAATTGCACACAATTAATTAACAGATTATTAACTTCCTGAATTAAGGTTCATTAATTCTTTCGAATCTAGTCTCCTTCAAAACTCCTCTAATGGCTCTCGCTCGCTTAAACTCGTTTTGCCTATTGTCCCTATGATCTAATTATGGTAATCTTATCGATTTCGACAATATCAGACTAACAATTAAACCTGGTCAGTATTTAGCTGAAAGCAATATAAATTGACAACAAAATTCAAGAACATCAATGATACGAATATCAATGCTAATGAACAAAACTTCGAGGGTTTGAATGAAGTTGGAAAACAAGATGCAACCTTGGGAGAGTTAGTGGCTTATGGGGACACAAGGCTTCTTGGGTTGGCTAGGGTGGATTTTTACGTGTGCATGGTAACATGTACAAGCTTATTCACGTAAATATAAAGCAAGTATAAGTTAGTAGTTTAGGAGTGTTGAGCTATATGGGTTTTCTTCCCACTTCATTTGATAGGGTTTTACCATATGGTGTTTTGTGAT
This sequence comes from Suaeda aralocaspica, assembly GCA_016808085.1. Taxonomy (NCBI): domain Eukaryota; kingdom Viridiplantae; phylum Streptophyta; class Magnoliopsida; order Caryophyllales; family Amaranthaceae; genus Suaeda; species Suaeda aralocaspica. The sequence goes on from PYUH01000127.1 coordinate 1,148,514, forward strand.
TTTCTTGATTAGTTTATGAGTCATGGTTGATGGAATCAAGCATGGGAAACACGAAAATGAAGGTTTCTTGAAATAAAGATTGAATCTTGAAAGGTTTCTTGAAGTTCTTGAAATCGGAAGTCCAACAAAAATCAACGAGAAACATAGCAAGTTATATGGCGGGATTTTTGAAGGATTTTTGAAGATTTGGGCAACGTTGTCAACGGTGTTTTTCGTGTTGTTTGACTTGGTCAACTTAAGTTTGTTTTTCGGAAATATGGTCCTTAGATTTGATTCTCAAAATATCTAAGATTTAGACTAGAAATCAGATTACAAAATATATGGTGCAAGATTGTATCCGGTTTTGTTAAGATTTTCTTGTTATCCTAATCTTAGTTTGTTATACCATATATCTAAGGTAGTTAGGATTTGTTTAGGGTTCTCAAATATTATGTGATATGTTTAGCTATAAATAGGATGTAAAATACATCAATAAAATTCAGATTAGAGTAATTAAACACAAGTTGTTTCCGGTTTTTATTGTTTCACGAAGTAAACAAATTTTTGAGAGAATTTCTTGTGAGGAATTCGTTTAAGTGAGTGGTGCTTTGTGCTTTATCTCACGTGAGGATAGTTCTTAGGATTTGAGGGTGCTTTGCTTTAATCAAATTCTATCAATTATTCGCCTTAGAAGTTCGAATTTGTGGTGCGTGCTTTATCAAATTTGAAGTCTAAGTTTATCTTGTGTGAGTGGCGTTTGTTTATAACAAAATTCACATCAATCAACAATCAAATTAACAATTATGAACAAAACATTAAGAACGATCCATAGATCCCCTAGTCCTAGAAAGGAAACTACTCACACATAATTGAAATTAAGGAAACTAAATCAACAATAAAAATTAAGACTATAAACATGATTAAAACTACTAAATTACCAATAATTATAAAACTAAACTTAAACATGAAACTAGGGCATAAAAGATTAAGAAAACTAAAACTAAAAACATAAATTAAAACTAAAACTAAGCATGAATTAAAAAAACTAGAATTAAAAATTGAATAAAACCTGAACTTTTATTGAATTGAATGATTGAAAGAATTCCACAACTTAGAGAGAAAACTAGGGCTAAAAATTATAATTTTGTGGCAAAGAATTCTTAATTAGGTTTTTGGAGTACAAAATACTTATATACTAAGCCTAAAACAAGCAAAACCGCATGAAAAAGCCTCCTCCGAGCGAACAACCTCCACCCGGGCGCGCTGCCTCGACCCGAGTGGATGGCTCGCTTTGGTTCTTGATTTCTTGCTCGTTTTTCTCTTAATTACTTCGTTAATTTCTTCTTTAATACTCCTAATCCTTAGTAAAGCTTCCCAAATGACTTCAACTCTTCACTAACCCTTCAAGTGCTTCAAAAGGCTCGAAAAACAACGATAAATCATCGATTCCTGTAACATTTTATAAAAAGCACAACAAACACTCGAAATACCAAAAGTTAGTAGAAATGGCTCAAAAGAACCGCATTAGAGCTAAAAATCAATCGGGGTCGGGGGTAAAATACATATTAAAAATTAACTTTTCAGGTCCTCTTGAAACACCAACATTAGTATCGTTTGTATTAAAAACGATACTTATAGTGGATATATTAGTATCGTTTTTAAGACAAACGATACTAATATGGAAAAATTATTATCGTTTTTAAGACAAATGATACTAAGAAGTTTTTATTAGTGTCGTTTTTTGCCAAAATGATACTAATGTAGGCCTATTAGTATCCTTTTTTTATAAACGATACTAATGTAGGCCTATTAATATCCTTTTCTTAGAAACGATACTAATAGGTTGTTACTATTGGACATTTTTCCACTACTCCCGGGCACAGTGCGCTCGATTCGGGCAAAACGCTGCTTACGTGGGCGCACTGCACTCTAGATCCCGGGGCTTTCTCGCTCGATCGTTTACTTAAAATCTTGACTTTTTAGCTTCAATTAACCTTATAATTCTCGTCCTAACTCTCCTTTGGCTTCTTATAAGTAGTCAAGGCCTTCTACTAAACATCAAGTGCCGAAGAATACGCGAAAACTGATACAAAAGCACCAATTCCCGCATTACTTAGCAAACTGAAACACAAGGCACTAAAAGCAACCAAATTAGTAGAATTAGGCTTAAAAGAGCCTTGTTAGAGCCAAAAAAACTATATAATATGAGGGTAAATAATAATCAATAAATGCACTTATCAAATTCCCCTAAGAAAGTACTTTGCTTGTCCTTAAGCAAACAAATCAAACAAACAATGACTTCATCCTTAAAGTGCTCACACTCCAACCTAGCATGAGTGACTATGCCCACTTGTACTTGTAGCTTTCTCTTATTCTAGAAAACTACTCACCATCAAAATGGGTCATCGTAGGGCCAAGTTAAAGACAAAGCCATGCACACAAACAGCAAAGCTGAGTACATAAATACCAAAGACTATGCAAAACATGATCAATATTAAAATAAAAGAAAAGTATAACACACATACTTCTTAGTGTTGACATCTGTTCACTTGTGTATAGACTCAACTCATATAAATTACTTATTATGTTTAAACTTTGGATTTTGCATCGAACAGGTTTCCTTTCCTTTAAAATTGCCCTATTGGGCACCAGCTTGGGAGCAACTCCAAGAAGGTATTACCTATGTCACATATAGTGACCGAATTCCAACGCATTAAAAATATAATAGAGTACAACGTCTTATACTCCAATTAGAAGTCATAGATCACTGTTCCATATGACTCCCCACATTGTTCATACTCAAGGTATATACGTTCCAAGAGTTTTGGTGTGAATCCTCTTTCACATTACGTGATTAGCAGATTTAACAATATTATGACTCCCACATAACATCACATAGAAGCATGCATAGAAACAAATAAACCATATTAATTATCTTGAAATTTAAAGTGATTCTAAAAATAAATGTGTGTGTCCTTTAATTAAACTAAACTTCCTTTATCACTCATTAATTGTGACTGGCTAACTATTAATCTTCCTTGACCATACATTATACTGTGAGTCGCTATAAAAATATTTGTTCACTAAACTTTTATTAAAAATGTGAATAAAAATTCACAAATTACCTTTCTTTTTTATTAAGTAACTAATCAACTCAACTAACTTCCTTTTCTTCTTTATTAACTATTAGCCAACTTCATAAATAACTTTAACATTCCAATTACTCATGATAAATTAATAATGTCATAGATGTGGAATGTCAGCTAAATATAAGAATCATACTAGCATACTTCTCATGCAAATCAACCAAACAACAATTCATATTTAAATACATAACATGTAAGATCAACAACCAAGCATGAAATCTACTTTTACTTTCGCCTTTAGTACTTACATACCTTGTAAAGTAGTGGTGATACGCTAGAACTCCTAAAAGTCAGCTCGCTCGAATTCTCCTACATAGAGAAAATTGAAACTAAATTAAAACCTTGTTGACTAACTTCTACAACAACTCTAAAATAACTTTTTATATTGGAAACTTGTCCAAAACCTTCCCTATATGGTCTCTATACAATTCCATACTTTATTTTAATTTTTCTTTTGCAAAACACTTGATTTTCTGTAATTTTCCAAAAATGGCAGCTTCATAAAATTACTTAAACACTTTAAAACCCTTCTAAATATCATACTTTGATCATAAAACACTATAGTCATGTCCTAAGATCATCAAACAATATTTTGATGCATTAAAAATAATTATAACTAATTATTTCACGTAGTACTATTTTTATTGGACAAAAATATGTGTTAAAAAAAATTTATAGCTTTATTTATTTATTCAAAACTCTTTAAAAACCCATCAAAACATCATAAATCAAGCATAAAACTCTGTTATAATCTAATACCATCATTATACATCTAATCTATGCTTTAGAATAATTTTTCATGAAGTAAATCATGTTCATAATATTTTTACTCTATGTTTTCATGACTTTAAAAATTTGACAGCAATATTAAACAACTTAAAAACCCTTAAAAACAAATCTAAACTTACTAAAATCATCACAAATTCATACTACAACAACTTATGACCATAATATAAAAGTTTAGATCATTAAAAGCCACAAAACTACAAATTTCATGATTTCATAAACCCTAATTTAAAATATCATGAACAACTTTATAAATTCATACTTTGAACATAATCATAACTTTATAAAACATGATTAGAATCATAAAAACATGATTAAACATAATTATAAACATAAATTTGTAAATAATTGAATTAAAAAGAAAAGAGGAGAAAAGTTTGTTTTTTTTTTATAAGGTGTTCAAAATTTACCAAAGGGGAGGAAGAAGTGGTGTGGTGGTCGGCAAGGCTGCCAGCGGTGGTGCAGGGTGGTGCGTGACGGCTCTGGCGAGGAAGGGACGCGCGAAGGGGGAGGGCGAGCGAAGAAGAAACGAGCGACAAAGTTCTTTTTTTCTCTCGGAATTTTCGAACTCAAATTTTTTTTCTCTCTTTTTTATTTTTTAATATCCTAATTCACTAGTATGCAAATTAAATCTGAAAATTTCTGATTTAAGGGGTAATTATAGGCCCGAAGTAGGTTATGTTGCAATTGCATAAATACCATTAATGTTTGAAATTACTTTTGTGTTTCGGTTTTAAAACAATTTAGCTAGGAAACTTTAAAAAAATTTATTTTTAGAAACTTATTAAAATATTTAATAAAACTCAAAGTCGCATGAAATATACTATATAAACTTTAGAAAACATAAAGTAATTATTTTAATTAACAATTAAATTTAAATATATCTCTTTCATATATTTATGAACTTAAATTTTCAATAAAATACTGAAAACATACACATAAAATACAAAATTAATTTCTTAAAATACGTGAAAATTTGGGGTATTACAGTCTACCCCCTAAGAAGAAGTTTCGTCCGAAACTTTATGTAAATTATTCAATGGAACTTGAATAGAGACTACATTTACTTTAAAACTTTTCATTTTTATCCAATGTTGTTGTAGACTTTAGACATTTAACTCAACCTTTCCTTGACAACTTTTTAGTAAACAGACATAAAACTTTACTATAGGACGTAAAAACTTGCAAATTTTAGGGCAAAAAGGCGCGAAATTATATCGCACACTACCCCCCTTAAGAATCGTGTTACGTCCCCGTAATTCTACTAACCTAAAATAACTCTGGATACTTTTCTCTCATCATATCCTTAGCTTCCCACGTTGCTTCTTCGATTTCTTGATTAGACCACAACACCTTCACTATTTTGACCCTTTTCCTACGAGAATCCTGAACCTTACTATCAAGTATTTTGATTGGCCTCTCTTCATAGGTTAAACTTTGGTCTAACTCTATCATTTCAGCTCACATGTGACTCATCCGGCACATACTTTCTTAGTTGAGACACATGAAAAACATGGTGAACTTTGCTCTACTCCATTGCTAATGCTAGCTTGTAAGCGACCTTCCCAATCATTTGCAAGATCTCATAGGGTTCAATGTATTTTGAGCTCAACTTTCCCTTCTTTCCGAACCTCATTACACCTTTCATCGGTGATACTTTAAGTAACACCTTATCACCAACTTCGAACAAAACCTCTTGATGCTTTTGGTCCGCATAAGCTTTATGTCTATCCTATGCTGCTTGAATCATTGCTTGTATCACTCTTACTGTATTGGTAGTTTCTTCAATCAACTGAGGTCCTAGAATTATTGTCTCACTTGTGTTGCTCCAACATAAGGGACTTCTGCACTTCCTTCCATACAGGCTTCAAAAGGTGCGATGTCAATACTTGCACGGTAGCTATTGTTGTACGAGAACTCGATCAAATCCAAACAATCCTCCCAGTTCCCTTCAAAATCCATTATATAAGCTATCAGCATGTCCTCCAAAGTCTATATGGTTCTCTCTGTTTTTCCATCAGTTGTTGGATGTAAAGTTGTACTCACTTTCAACGTTGTACCGAAGATCTCCTGGAAACTTTCTAGAACTTCAAAAGAAACCTAGAATCCCTATCTGACACGATATCCTTTGGAACTCCATGTAGCCTCACAACATGATTTATGTAATCCTTTGCAAGTTGTTCGATCCTCCAAGTCTCCTTTATTGGTATAAACACCGTTGATTTAGTAAGCCTATCCACGACAACCCATATGGTATCATTTTCATTACTCGACTTTGGCAAGCAAGTTACAAAGTCCATTGATATGCAATCCCACTTCTATCCTGGTATCTAAGTGGTTGAACTTCTCCTTGTGGTCTTTTATGCTCAAATTTCACCTTTTAGCAAGTAAGACACTTGCTCACGAATTCAGCTACTTCCCTTTTCATCCTATGCCACCAATACACCTTCTTCAAATCCTTATACAGCTTATCACCTCCAGGATGCACTACGTACGATGTATTATGACCTTCCTCCATGATTCTCCGTTTCAAATCTTCACATTTCGGTGGTACACACCATCATCCTTTGTACCACAAGCTTCCATCTTCATGGATTTTGAAGTCCATAGCCTTTCCTGCTTTCAATTTCTCCTTCATTCTATCCAATTTCACATCTCCATCTTGGTTTTCCTTAATCTCCTCAAACACTGTTGGTTAGATACTAAGATTACAAATTATTCCTTCCGGCTCTCCCTCCTTCACTATGTCCAAGTTCATTCTCTCCATGTCTCTACACAGCTCGTTAGCGACCACTAGAGAATTCACTCCATTCTTCGTTTTACGACTTAGAGCATCTGCTACTACATTGGCCTTCACTTCATGGTATTGGGTATCTAAATCGTAATCCTGGATCAAATCAAGCCATCTCCTTTGTCTCATGTTTAAATCTTTTTGAGTGAAAAAGTACTTTAAGCTCTTGTGGTCTGTGTAGATCCTACCCTTTACTCCTTACAAGTAATGCCTCCATATCTTTAAAGCAAACATGATGGCTGCTAGCTCGAGATTGTGATTAAGATAGTTTGCTTCGTATGGCTTTAATTGTCTCGAAGCATACACAATCACCTTCCTATTTTGCATTAAAACACATCCCAAACCATTTTTAGAAGCATCACTATACACATCGTAAGAGTCACTTCCATCTGGCATAGTCTGCACCAGAGTCGTAGACAAACGCTCCTTTAAGGTCTGAAATGCCTCTTCGCACTTATCAGTCCACACAAACTTACAGTCTTTCTTCATTAACGACGTCATTGGCTTAGCGATTCTCGAAAAGTCCTTCACAAACCTCCTATAATATCCTGCTAACCCCAAGAAACATCGTACATCCATCACATTCTTAAGTGTAGGCCACTCTTTTACTGCTTCAATTTTGGTTGGATCTACTTCAACTCCCTCTTTTGACATGAAATGTCCCAAGAATGCAACTTTCTCAAACCAAAACTCACATTTCGAGAACTTCGCATACAATTTATTCTCCCTCAATGTCATCAAAATTGTCCTCCAATGTTCTACATGTTTCTCTTTACTCTTGGAGTAAACCAAAATATCATCAATAAAAACTACCAGAAACTTATCCAAGAATCATTGAAAGATCCTATTCATTAAGTCCATGAAAATTACTGGAGCATTCATTATCCCAAAAGGCATGACAGTGAACTCATAATGCCCATTCCTCGTATGAAAAGTCGTTTTTGGTATGTCCTTATTAGCAATTCTTAATTGGTGGTATCCTGACCTCAAATCAATCTTTGAAAACACAGTAGCTCCTTTCAATTGATCAAACAAGTCATCAATCCTCAGTAGAGGATACTTGTTCTTGATCGTCACCTTATTCAACTCCCTATAGTTAATACACAACCTCAAACTCCCGTCTTTTTTCTTTATAAACAGCACTGGTGCTCCCCAAGGTGAATCACTAGGCCTTACGTAACCCTTCTCCAACAACTCCTGTAACTGCTCTTTCAACTCACTCATTTCCGTAGGAGCCATCCTATAAGGTGCTTTGGAAGTAGGTGTCGTTCCTAGAACTATGTCTATGGTAAAATCGATATCTCGTTTCAGAGGCATTCTAGGAATCTCCTCCGGAAACACGTCCAGAAAATCTCTCACTACCTCAATGTCCTCATGCTTAGCAGACTCAACATGATCTACATCCCTCACACTACAATGGTAAATTGGAAAACCTCTCTTCACAAACCTAGCAAACCTGATTACTGGCACTATTTTGTTGCGTTTTGGTCTTCCTGCCCTCCAACAGCTCACTTTCTTACCCTTATAAACTAGCGAGATCTTCTGTGGCTCACACAAAATCTCAGTGTTATGCTCACTCAACCAATCCATACCTAGAATCACTTCCAAGTCACCTAAATCAAACTCAATTAAGTTAGGCTTAAACTCCACTCCCTCAATTTCAATTGAAACATCCAAAAATCTCCTTGAAAACTGTACTTCTTGTCCTGATGGTAATACTATTGACATATCTATTGTATCTACTTTTCCCAACACAGGCATTAAATTCTCCAAAATCTTAGTGGATACAAAAGAATATGTTGCACCAAAATCAGATAAGACTTTAACAGAAAGAGATAGAGAAAGTACAAGTAATGACATCCTTATTAGCATCAGCTTCACTTCTAGCCATTACATTCAGCTTTCCAGTATTAGAGCTCATAGTCTGACTTCCTCCATTTCCACTTCCATTTCTATTCCCGGCTTGATGCATTGCCTTTCCTCCCATGTTTGCTTGGAAACCCTTCTGCTGATCCCCAATTGAGTTCCCTTTGAACTGAGAACTGTGTCCTTCCTTTCCCTTGTTCTTGGAAAAGCACTCATACTCACAGTATCCAAGCTTATTACAAAAACGACAAGTCACTGGGTTCCCAGCACAATCTTTCCTGGGTGATTGTTAGGACACTTCTTGTGGAAGCACACACGACCTCCTTGATTAGCCATCTGAGCCCTATTCCCATTTCCATTAGTAGGCTTCCCAAAGTTTCCCTTATTGCCCTGAAAGTTATTGTTGAAACGAGGCTTCTTAAATCCACTGTGACTCCCTTGTTGGTTGAACTTTCCTCCACCATCCTTTCTTCTCTCCCTCGTCTCACCTTCTTTCAACATCTCCTTCTTCTTCTGGTCTAAGGCATATAGATGTACAGCTCTACCATATAACTTATCCAAAGACTCAAAGACTTGCCCGGCTAATTGCAACTGGATGTCTATGGATAACCCTCTCTCAAAATGACTAGCCTTCAACTTTTCGGTTGCCAAAGCCTCCTTACCAAACCTCGACAACTCTTTGTACTTAGAATAATACTTAGTAACTGACGTACTCCCCATCTTAAGTTTGAGAAACTCATCAGCTTTCTGTTTCTGAAGGCACACAGGATAAAACTTATTGCGGATTTGTTCCTGAAATATAGCCCAATTGAATCCTGGCAAAGCCCTAATCACAGCTTCATTTTGTGACCATCAAAGATCAGCTTCTCCTCTTAAATAGTAAACTGCATGATTCACCATAAACTCTTCTGGACACTTACCTGCCCCAAATAGCTTGTTAAATTCTCTCAACCATCCCTCTAAAACAGTAGGATAGGGTTCTCCTTGGTAAGTGGGTGGCTTACTTTGAGAAATCTTCTTGAAAAGTTCCCCAGAAAGATCATTACCATTTCCTCTAGCAGCTAACTGTTCAGCTACAGTAGCTAATTGTCTCACTACATCATTTAGCTGATTGTTATTACGTTCAGCCATCCTATTTCTCCTGTAGATGGAAAAGACCTTTATATTAAACTATGTCTAACTCTAAGTTAGAAAAACATAAACTTATAACATAACATAACAACATTTCCTCAATTCGTCTCACAAAAGAAGTTCCCATCCTTTTAGAGCGAATGATCACTTAGTCTTGATTGTTTACGCAACCATTGAATAAAGAATAAAGCACATAACAAATAAAAATAATTCCCTTGGTTCTATTCTACTTGAGGCTTTACTTCCTAAAAGAACTGACTCATTTATTATTTTATTCTCATAAGAATTTTTTATTGGTTAATTTCTCCTAACATTTCCTTATGGCTCACTGCCACTTATTCACAAAGAAAGCAACAATCTAAAATGTCCAACATCCTAAACATCAACAAAACTAAACAACATTAACTAACTCATATCTAAAACAAAACATCTAAACATTAACATTATCCTTCTTGTCCTTCGACATCACATATTTCTTAGGTATAAACTCGGGATCATCTTTAACATCATCTTCCATGTCCTCCTCAATATCTCCATCTATGTCGTCTTCAGGGTCAAGCTCTTCTTCTCTCTTAGAGTCAGACACTTGATCCACATACACTAGAATTAGTGGATTTAGATTCTCAATTTCATAGCACGAAATATCCTTCGATCCATAGCTTCGAGAACTAGAAGTAGCTTTTTTCTCACTCATTTCATTATCCTCCTGATCATTTGGGACTGGTGTGAGTGGGGTCTTCTCACTTGCATTGAACTCCTGAAATTCTTGCTCCTTTCTTGCAATATAACCTTCCAAATATCTCCAATCACAACCCCATTGACCATTTGGATCCTTATACTTGGTGTAGTTTGGAAGTCCTCTAAAAAAATGAAAGTCACTGAACTTCGCCTTATCTCCAAGTAGGGTGGACGGTTTGGCAAGCAACTAACTATTAAAGCAGACACATGATCGGGTTGGTCCCACTATGGTAGCTTCAATACTGTACACATGTACTAACAATAGAATGGAATCTTCCAAACATATTGGGGTGGACTCGGTTGAGTTCCTAGCTTTTGTTTTGAATGATGACAAACTACATTGAACTATTATATTGTATGCAAGGTTATGTTTGCATGTGTAGGTACGAAAGAAACAAGTTCAATGATGACAAGATAAAGCTCGAGAAGCCAAATCTTGAAGTTTGCATGAAGACCAAGCTCATAGAGTCTAGCTCTATGTAAGTGGTATGAAGGTTTACAGATGCACTATAAAGATTGAGATTATAGAGATGTACTACTTATGGATAACAAGGAACTTAAGTTACTTGGTATACATAATTATAAGTAAACTTGGCTGACTGGAATAGTCTGAGAATAGTGTTGAACCAGTCCTCTCGAGTTTACTTCATACATCCGTATTTTAGGAAAGTTTCTTTCCGCGTAAAATTGTTTTCAAAAATTATCCGGATGCTTGGATTGGTATGCAAGGCAAACATTCTTAAGTATGGCAAGTATGTTATATAATATTGTGCTGATTTTATTTGATTTCAAATAAAATCAGTAAGAATATTTTCCCAAAATTATTTCTATAATTCCAAGGAAAATATTCTCTTGCAATATTACATGACATACTAGCCAAAGGCTTATTTAAGCATATCTGCTAGCATACAACCATAATAACTTTTGCAAGAACAAAATTAAGATATACGAATTGCAAAAGAATTCTCTAAGTCTTAATCTAGCATAAACCTCATCACCACATTAAGGTTTTAATTTTCTCTCTTTTGTAAGCGTTTAGGCTAATTGTTATTAAGAGACAAAGTGTTGTAATTTGGCATTCTGTGAGTTCAGTTTGCTAGGGAAGTTGATCTGGGATCATCTTCACTAGAATTTTCATAGTTGAAGGTTGAGTCGAACTTCCATAGGTGGTAGTTGGGGAATCATATTGTGCATAGGTGCATAATTGGTTGAGTGTAATTCTTTTGTTATTCTGAGATGATTAATAAAAAAGTGAGTGAGTGGAGGGCGTAGACTTATTAGAAGTCGAACCTCGTTAAATCTTAGTGTTGTTTATTTTATTGCATTATTGTTTCCACTGCCTGAGAACTGGTCCTAAACTATTCTTATAATTAATCAAAAAATTAACAACAACCTTACAAAACTCAATTCACCCCCCACCCTCTTGAGTATCACTTGCACTTTCAATTGGTATCAGAGCCTAAATTTTTGAAAGGGTAACACCTAGAGAAGGAAGAAAAGATGAATACTCAAGAGATGATGAATGAAAACTCCGGATCAAGGCTGCCCATATTTAATGGAACAAACTATCCCTGGTGGAAGAATTGCATGCAAAAATTTGTCATTGGTACTGACTATGAATGTTGGATGATAATCAAAAATTGGACCAAGGAAGGTGGCTAACAACACTGATGGAACAGATAAGGAGAGTGAATACACTAGCATAGATCTTAAGACACTCGAGAAGAACGCCAAGGCTATGTCTCTTCTTCAACAAGGTATTGCTGATAATGAGGTAAGTCGTATTTTAGCATGCTCTACTGCTCAAGAAATATGGGAAACTCTGGAGGTAGCTTATGAAGGAACTAGTGAAGTCAGGAGAGCTAAGGTTGATATGCTTATGTCTAAATTTGAAGCTTTTGATATGAATCGAGATGAAAATATAAAAGATATGTATACTCGTTTTATGTCAATTATTAATGAACTAAAATCTCTTGGCAAAAGTTTTACTAGTGAAGATTCGGTCAGAAAAGTTTTGAGAAGCTTGACAGGTAAATGGCTGCCTAAGGTGACTACAATACAAGAGGCCAAGGATCTAACTACTTTGACTGTAGAACAACTTATTGGGTCATTAATGACTCATGAGATGTTAGTAAGCACAAAGGAGGAAGGCACAACCAAAAGCCGAGGGCTGGTCTTGAAGGGAGAAGAAATTGAAGAAGATCTGGATGAAATAGGTCTCATGGCAAGAAGGTTTGAAAGAAGTCTAAGATCTCAATACAAGGGAAAATCCTGAGAGAACAAAAGCAACTTGAAGAAGACCAGTACTAGCACTGGTTGTTTCAAATGTGGTGAAACTGGACATATGATAAAGGAATGTCCGGCATGGAAAACTAACAAGGGAGGAAAAATGGAGAAAAAGATGACAAAGAGAGCAATGCTTGCTGCCTGGGGAGATTCTGACTAAGGTGGTGAAAGTGAGGAGGAAGAAGCCCTTGTTTGTGTGACTGCACTGTTGGGAGAAGCAGACCAGAGGCAGACCAGTTCATTCAGTACCATATTAATGGCCCTTCAAAACCAAAACTTTAAACTTCGGAAATAAAACAACATCAAATAATAATTAACTAAATCCAAAAGCAAAAAAACTAAGATACTACGAAGACAGCAAAGCAAACACTCTCACTCCAGCCCAGCATGAATGACTTATGCCCAATTGTACCTGTAGCTTTCTCTTATTCAAGACAACTGCTCGCCAACAAGTGGGTCATCATAGAGCCAAGTCCAAGACAAAGCCATGCACGCAAAACAAACAGTCAGCAAATCTGAGTACATAACTACTAAAGACTATGCAACAAGATTAAAATAAAATAAAAGTACAACATAAATACATCTTACCATTAACAACACTTCACCTGAGCATAGACTCAACTTAAATAAATTAATTATTATATTTAAACGTTGGATTTCACTGCGAATGGGATTCCTTTCCTTTAAAAGCGCCCTATTGGGCACCAACTTGGGAGAAACTCCAAGAAGGTATTACCTATGTCATATAAAGTGATGGAATTCCAGCGCATTAAAAATATAAAAGAGTACAATGTCTTGTACCCCAATTAAAAGTCATAGATCACTGTTTCATACAACTCCCCCCATTGTTCATACTCAAGGTATATACATTCCAAGATTTTTGGTGCGAATCCTCTTTCACTTTACGTGATTAACAAGTTTAACAATAATATGACTCATATATAACATCACATAATAGCATGCATAAACCAAACAAGCCATATTAAATCTTTGATTTAAAGTGATTCTAAAAATAATCTTGTGTGTCCTTTAGTTAAACTAAACTTCCTTTACCACACATTAACTGTGAGTGGCTAACTATTTACCTTTTTCCTTGACCACACATTAAACTGTGAGTGGCAACATGTATATAAATATTTGCTTACTAACTTCTATCAATTATATGAATAAAAATTCACAACTACCTTTCTTGTTGATTAAGCAATTAATCAACTTAAATAACTTCCTTTCTTCTTTACTAAGCCATTGGACAACTTTAAATTAATTATAACATTCCAATTTAATCTTGGAGAATTATATAACTATAGATGTGGAATGCCAAAACAATATAAATCATGCATCTCATACTTTCGTAGACTTGTCATGCATGTCAAGTCACAATCAAATCAAGCAACAACAACATATCATATAAGATTAACCAAGCATGATTTCTAATTCTTTGTCTGCCTTTAGTACTTACGTACCTTGTGTATTAGTGGTGATCCACCACAACTTTTAGAAGTCACCTAACTCGAAGTCTCCTACATAGGAAAAATCGAATCTAAATTAAAACCTTGTTGACTAAGTTCTACAACAACTCTAAGCTAACTTATGAAAGTATGATTTTTCATAGTGTTTGACATTCCATCTTTATAGCATTATTAATTTTTCATGAGTAATTGGAATGTTAAACTTGAATTTAAAGTTGGCCAAAAGCTTAATGAAGAAGAAAGAAAGTTATTTGAGTTGATTAGTTGCTTAATCAACAAGGTAATTTGTAAATTCTTATTCACTTGATTATTAGAAGTTAATGAGCAAATATTTATATACAAGTAGCCACTCACAATTTAATGTGTGGACAAGGAAAAGATAATTATTTAGCCACTCACAGTTAATGTGTGGTACAGAAAGTTCAGTTTAATTAAATGACACACAAGATTATTTTTAAAATCACCTTAAATCAAAGATAATGAATATGGCTTGTTTGATTCTGTGCATGCTTTTACATGGCTTGTTTGATCCTATTTACACTCCATTTTTCCTCTTCAATAATAATTCACTTCAAAATATATAACTCAAGATAAATTTGTTGTCTTGTGTATATACGAAAATATCTATCTTTTTTACTTGATATATTCTCTTTTTCACATTTTCTAATAAATAACTTCAAAAATATATATCTTGAGTTATATATAAGAAAAAATATAAAATATTTGGAAAGTATATATCGAGAGGAATCAAACAAGATTCCAAATGACTATGTTTTTCATTACGTATAAAATACCAAAGTGAGTTAACGTTACATTATGAATAGTGCCGAAAACCCTAATGTAGCAAGTCATTTGCAATGGAGGGGATAATTAACAGCTTTTCATTATTTATCCCACCCAACTCAAATTTATACTCCCTTTATTTTTTTCGTTGCTACATTTACTTTTTCATTTCTGCTAAAACGCAACTTATAATATTAATATCTCAAGTTTGATATAACAAAAAATTATAAAAAAAAAATACATTTTTGGAAAGTTTACATTCAGACGAATCAAATAAGATCTCATATGACTATGTTTTTCTTTATGTATCAAACACCAAAGTGAATCAAAGTTACCATGTGAACACTGTCAAACTCGTCAATGTCACAAGTAAAAAAAGTCGAAGGGAGTATCCTACAATGCCAAGAATATGTGATCCCTTGCCGGACATTCATAGGCATCAAAATTTCGTATATACACAAGACAACGAAACCTTGTCAATTTAATACTTAATTACTCATACAACGATTTTAGAGGGTGTATACTACTCTTTAATTCATCCCTAACAATAAAAGAGCAAGACAATTAGATCTAAATTATGAGAAAAATGGGGGGAACTTACCACAAAATATAGATAATAATATACCCTGCATTTTTTTATAAACTTGCCACGTTTTCTTTAAAAGGAGGTTTCTATATATTTACTTTTACATTACTACTTTGGGTTTGTGGGTCTTACATGATAATTATTAATTTATCACAATTTGTAATTTTATTTACCTTTATTCCTACTCACACCACTAAAACCTTCTAATTATCTATTTTTATATTATTTAAACATGTGATCCTATAATGAAAATGACATACCTAACACTTTTATCGAACTTGCTATGTAACAAGTAAAAAACAAGGTAGTAACATCCAAGCTTCCGTGGAAGATAAACGTCCCTTTAATTCTTTGTAATAATTAGGGCTTGTTTACTTCAGCTGAAAACTATTGAACTGAACTGGGAATTTATAGTTTTGATTAATTATTCTTAACTATGGATTAGGGATTATATAATAATAATAATAATAATAATAATAATAATAATAATAATAATATTGTTTAGTAGTATTATTATGTTAACCTAATTACTACCTCCATTTCCAAAAGATTGCAACAAACTTAGTTGCACGTCACCCCTAGGAAATTTTTGCTTTTGGGTAGTTAAAACTACTAATTGCATTTAATTAAGAATAATTAATGTAAAAACACCACCACACCAACACCACAAACACCCCACACAACCACCCACCAACACCACCACCACCACCTTGCCTAAAAACCGACCACACCACTACCACACCGCAACCACCCCACACCACAACCACGACCTTGCCTAAAAACTGACCCCACCAATACAGCCCCACAACCACCCCACACCACAACCACCAACAACACCACCACCACAACGCTTAAATCGACCACACGAAATCGACCGAAGAAAGTGACTGGGTTAGGTCTAACGCCGGCAAAGGGGCAGATCTAACCGTGTCACGAGTTTGATTCAAAGGATTACAGGTGAAGGCAAAGGTTCGATTTTATGGCGGTTTCGAATAAAAGGAAGAAGAAGGGTGATGGTGGTTTCAGGTGAAGGGTGGTCATGGTCATGGTGAGGGGTGGTCATGATGACGCTTTCGAGCGGGGGTGGTCGTGGTGATGCTTTTGGGGGGTGGTCGTGGAGATGCTTTCGAGTAAGGGGTCGATGTGGTGGTGGTTTCGGTTGAAGGGTATGGTTTAGTTAGTCATTTCAGGTGAGGGAGAGGAAGGGTGGTGGTGGTAGTGATGTTATGGTGGTCGTTTCAGTTGAAGAAGAAGGAAGGGTGGTGGTAATGGCGTTGGTCGCGATTAATGGGGAGAGGAGAGATGTGGTGGTGGTGGTGGTTAAATTGTTTTAGTATTAAATATTACTTATATTAATCTAATAACAATTTATAATGAGGGGCAGTTAAGTAATTTCCAATAAAAAAATTTCCTGGAAAAGGAAATTTTTACTTTGTTGTAATTAATGTGGATCATCTAAAACTGGAAAATGTTGCAGTTTTTCAGAAACGGAGGTAGTATATAGTATTATGTTATTTAGTATTATGAAGATTGCAGTATTAATTATTATAGTCTAAGAATTATTAACATAATTATGATGTTTCATAATTTTGTAGTATTACGTTCTGTACTACATGTTGTCTATTATTATTGTTGTTGTTGTTGTTATTGTTGTTGTTGTTGTTGTTGTTGTTGTTGTTGTTATAATGTATTAAAAAGTCGGAACTTTTTGGATTTAACAAAAATTAGGACGTTCGTCTTTAATAATCATTATCAATATCAATAGAAAATGTTCTTTGTATGAAAAATTATAACGTAAATACATCGGTCTAACATGTGTAAACTAAATCGTCATGATCAACCTAATTAACTCAATCAAATTAATTAAATAAATTAGCAAAATTAAAAAAGAGATGAGCTGAACTGAACTGAACCGATTTTAAGCTAAAATAAACAGACCCTTAGATGCAATAATGTTCAGTGGGGACAGATACTACGAATTGTGACTTTAAATTTTGCTTACTCACTGCTATACTCATGTCGGGAAGCAGCGAATCTAAATGTTGATAAAGTATATACGGAGTATTTTTTTTTTAATGACGCGTGTAATATACGTAATTCTCATGTTAACTAATGCTTCTCTACTGTTACTTCATAGCATTTACTAGACATATTTGAGAACTTTACAAAAATATCTTGTGCTGTGTAAATTTAATGAAGCACGGATCTTTCTTGGGCACGCCTCCTTAGTTTTATGTAGTATCCAAAATTGACAATGTTGACTCAAAGTGTCATCTCTACGTAGAATGGATCAACAATACTGTCATACAGATGAGCTTGCTTGTTGTATTATCGTGCCCACAGAAAGAAAGAACAAAAATATAAGTGAAATATCATTTACAAAAATATTATTATGCCATATAAGCGGATTACCATTCACAAAAATATGAAAATGCATTACTGATTTTTATTTCATAAAATATAAGCTACTAATAACGAAATTTTTTTTTGTTTAATAATTATTAACGGATAAATATCAAAATTATTACTATGTCATTACTCCATAACTAAAAGTCATTAATAGTTAATAGTTATAAATTGATAATCAATAACCAATAGTAAAAAATCAATAATAAATAATCAATACTCAATAGTTAAAATCAATAATTCACAATTAAAAATTATTAATCCATAATTAAAACTTTCAGTTCACTCCCATTCGGCTCTTATCAGTTCAATTTAGTTCATTTCGGTTCAACTGTTTTCATTTCAAGTAAACAAATCCTTAATTTTATTCGGATAACATATAGTAAATCACTGTGATATGTTTAAATAAGAAATCATATGACATTTTCGTAAATAAGTAGTTTATTACACCATTACTCATTACACCATTACCCCTTAAAATGCATATAAAAAGACGACTTTAACCCAAAACTTCTAATGTATTATGTTAAAATACTATTGTGATATGTAATTTTACATATTATAGTGATTTACCTGTGATCTCACACTTTATTCAAATTTGACGATATTGACTTAAACAGTCACCTCTACGTAGAATGGATCAACTATACGGTCATACGGATGAGCTTGCTTCTTGTATCATCGCGCCCACCGAAAGAAGGACCGCCGCTCCAAGTCTCCAACAGCAAGGGTAAAAACACAAAAAACAAAAAAAAAATTATACGTCAAACGTATTCTTTTTTAAAAAAATTCATTTCCTCAAAATTCATCAAACATTTTTTCTATTTTTTCTCTCCTGAAATCATTTCAAAGCACCATGTTTTGCTGTTCGTGTAATAAATCTCTAATTTGGATTGAACCCATGAATAAAAGCTCGTCAATTTCTCCTCTTAATATAACCAAAAACGTCGTCGTTTTGAATTTAAAGCGTCAGAGGTTTAATTTCAAAGTCCAAGCTTCGTCAATAGTGGGTTCTTCATCAGATAATTCCTCTAATTTTGCCGAGCGTATTGAACAAGCCTGGTTAATTTCTCAGGTTAATTCTCTCTTATCAAGTTACAATCTTCAAATTTGCAATCTTTTGTTTTGATTTATGGAAATATTTCTTCTAATTTTGATGAAGAATTCCCCTTTTTTAATTTATTGAAATTTAACAAAGATAGACTTGTGGAATGGTCTAATTTATGTGTAAGGTTGTCAACTAGCCGAATAGTAACTTGTTCAAGCTGAACTTAATATGCTTTAGCATAGCCAAGCTTTTGAAATTCTTGTTCGAGCTTGCTGGTCACATAAATTATGCTGGTGTTTTAACTTTTATTTTGATAATAACTTAATAAGGATTTAAGTAGAAAAAATTACCACATAAAACCTTTTAAAATTTTTTTTAGCCAAAAGAAACCTTAAACTAAATTTTTTTTGCCAGAAAATTTTTTTGCCAGAAGAAACCTTAATGCCTGTATTCGGTGTTGACCTCATATTTCCTGCGTTGACCCACCCTTTTCCCTTATTTACACTCTTTTACTTTTTCTCATTTCCCCTCCAAATTTTCCGTTCTTATTTCTTCCTAATTTCCTTCTATTTTATCCCTCATTAAATATTTTAACCCTCCATTTTTCCCTCTTTTCTTTTTGTCATTTTTTCCCCATTGTCTTCCATTGGCAGCATTATGGAAGCTGCTATTTTTTTCTTTCTTTGTCTTCCATTGCTGCAAGGTTGTGGAAGCTTAAACCTTCATTAATTTTTTAATTTCCTGAATTTAAAATTTTCATAGAAATTAACTCCTCCACTAATTACCCACCAATTGCATTGCTTGGATGTTACTAATTTGATTTTGCTTTGCCCTTGGTCGAACTTCTTCGCGACGCCATTTCACAGAGAAAAAAAAGTAAAAATTATGAGCTTTTTTGAGTGATGAACAAATCAATGAATGAATTTCCAAATGTTAGATGAAAAAAATTAAATTTATCTTAATAAGAGTGCATGTACAGTGAATTGAATGCAAAAACTAACAAAGAGGTTTTGAAGCAGAGTAAGAGAGAAGAATTAAGGAGCTCAAAGGTTTGGTTTTAATTTGAGGGAGTGTATATATCAGTTAAGAGTGCAAAAAGAAAAAAAAAAGGTGGGTCAACGCTGGAAAAACGAAGTCAACACTGGATTCAGGCATTAAGGTTTCTTCTAGCAAAAAAAATTTAGTTTAAGGTTTCTTCTGGCAAAAATTTTTGTAAAAGGTTTCTTTGGGCAAAAAAAAGTTTTTAAAAAGTTTCATAAGGCAATTTTTCCATTTAAGTAAGTAGGCAAAAACCTATATACTACGATACAACAGGGAAATTTATTATACAACGGAGTCAATCATATTTGACATATAATTGTTAAAATCAACTATTGATGCTAATCTATGAAGGTATTTTTTTGCCGTGTAATTTTGTGTTTATGCCCAATATTGCTGATGACGCCGCTTGGTTACCACAACAACAATAAAGCCTTAGTCTCCAATTAATTTGGGGTCAGCTAGACACCCGAATGAACATGAGGAGTTGCAAAAGTCATCACCACAAATCCTGTTCCTCCAACTTTCCCTATTTGACGCTAAATGTTCTTCGAGCCCCCACACCCTTATACCTCCACTAACAACGCTCATCCAAGTTTGCTTTATATATATCAATGGCACCGATAGTGTACCTCCTTGGCTTCAATAATAGGAAATAGATTGTTGCAAGATATATGTGCTATGTCTTCTAAGATAGTTTGAAAGTTGAGATATAGTTTTATCGGAGGGTATTTGGATAACCTGCTTTTTGGGCTTCATGATACAACCAAATTCGTACGATTTTACTAAATTGTATCATCCATTAAAATATTGGCGACTATGGTTATCCATGCGCTAACATAGTAACTTGTGTGTAGTTTCAGACTTTCCGTCGATCTTGATCCAATTCTCTCCTATGTTTTTTTCCATGGCAAGACCATTATTGAGCTTAGGTTTTTTATCTCCCTGCCTTTTTTGTAATTAGTTAGAGAAAAAGGAAATAACATTAATTAGAAACATACTCATTCCTGCAAAACAGTGGAGTTGAATAGTACTAACATAGATTGATACAGCAAAGTAAACAGCCCAAAGATCATAGGCTAAAACAACAGTCTAATAGAAACTCTTAACACCAAGCTAAGCACAGACATTAGAAGCAGCTTGTAGGTCCTCCTCATAATCCTGACTAAATACAGAGGAAGGATGACGATGGAAAACGTTGGATAAATCCATTGCCATCCCACAGTCCGCAAGTCCATCAGCCACTTTGTTTCCTCCCCTTGTGTGCAAGAGCAATATCAGCTCCATTGTCAAGCAAAAGTGCTATTGCATCCAACGACACTCAAGGCAATGTAAGCTATGCTTAAGGTCATCACTTAGAAGCTTCTTAATCTCTTCTGCATCCAACTCGATTTTCATCTCTTTCATTAATTCCATTCCAAAACTAACCGTGCGTAATTCAGCTTCTGCCGCTGAACAAGTATGGAGTTGCATGGAGAACTCAGCCACCCAAGTACCATCATCTCGCCTGAGAACACCACCTCCTGTAGCCGTGCTGTCTTTCCTGCTAGCATCCGTGTTCATCTGGTAACACCCACGTCTTGGGTGAGTCCAAATTGGGTTGTCATGAGGGATGATAACATGGTTGTACTTGTTCTTTCCTTGAAAATGAAAAGCAAATGGCCCTATAGCTGAATTCGTGGACAGCAACATTGAATACTGCAAAGTTGCGTTCCTTCCAAAGATGCCTTAGTCCAATTAACATATACCTGCTTCCAATTTGCATCCTTCCCCAAATTGTAAGAAAACTCTTTTCTAAGTCATGATGAACAAAGGATGGGAGGAGGCAGGTTTGCATTGTGCATTGAATACAGAAAGATTAAGGACTAATTTAATGAGTTTTGATCTCTCTGCAAAATTCATGGATATTGCTTGCCATGCCCAAATTCTGTCCTTAGATTTAGCCACATTTCGTCAAAGTTTGCTCTTCTCAATTTATTAGGACATATATTAACTCCAAAATATTTACCAAAAGATATTAAGGCAGGCATAGCGAGAAGGGATCGTAGAGAACTATGCATTTTTGTGGGAAAATGATGTGAGCATGGAAAAGTTGACCCTAAGATCTGGGAAATTGCCAAAATGCTCCAAAGTTTCTTTAGTGGTTGTGATATTTGCAATTGAGGCTTTACCAAAAAGGAGGATATCATCAGCATTAAAAAGGTGAGAATGCAGACATCCTTATTTCTATTTAATAATTCTACTTGGATTCTTTATTTTACCTCAAGTTCTGATATTGGTTCCTTGTCACTTAAACTTGAGAATGGAGACTTAGATGGTTAGCCACTTTGTATTGGACCAATAACATAGAGATTTCTCATGAAATGGCCGAGTTTGAAACTTGGACGATTGGACCTGTATGCACCAATATATGAGTGTGACATAGTTTCAAGCATTTTTAGTCACTAAGTGCAGTCTAAGTAGCTCAATTCTGGCTCTTAATTTTTGCCTGCTTAATCCTGTTACTAAAAAAGTTGGTTCCTAACATATTCAATTTCGATATGTGCAGCAACCTACCCCCATTGCCTGCTCTTCTTGCAACTCAAATGGCCTTGTTGAATGCAAATGGTGTGCGGGTACAGGTTTCTTCATTATAGGTGATAATATGCTTTGTGAAGTTCCCTCAAGAAACACTACCTGTGTAATTTGTGCTGGAGAGGTGAGTAGACTGTGATCTTGCCTTCTACAGTCATATTTTCAGTTGCTCCTATTATACATGTTACACTCTTTGGCATATAATGATCAGAGTTTTCTTTTCTTCCTTGATTGATCTGTAGGGTTCAACTCAATGCTGCAATTGTCAAGGAACTGGATTTCGTGCGAAGTGGTTAGGAAAGCCACCAATTTACAAATAGTTGGTGCTTTTGATGTAAAAGTTCAAAGTATAGTTAGAGATTCCATATTTGCTTTGAAGCTTTACATGTACTGAGCAAACTAGATTTAAAAACCACAGTCATTATTTGATTTAAAATGTAGATTTGTTATACAGAAAATAAATTCACACATTTGTATCGTAATTTAAATTTTTATGCTACCTCTTTCCGCTCATTTTATGACAGTATATTTTCATGGAATGTTGGCCTATGACCATGTAGTTTTGTAGGTAATTGGTTTCGATAATATGCTATTTCTTCAGCTCATTTCCTCAGTAGTAGACTTTCACGAAAGGTTGGGGATAGTAGGTAGCCTCGGAACAATGTGATCCCAAAGGAACAATGTGAAAAAAAAATGTCAGATTTGCAACCTGTAAGGCTGTAAGTCTTTGCAAAGTAAACTACAAACTTCTTTCAAGCTTTGGCAAATAGATTACTACCTCCGTTATGAATTAGTTGCAACAATTGAATATTTTATTTCTCACAAAAAATACTCAATTGTTGCAACTAATAGGAAACGGAGGTAGTATAAAGGTTCGTTGATGAAATTATCTTAATGAATGTAAATCAAACTGATTTCGCCATGTAATCATTTCAAGATGATGTCTTGGTAACTTTTATGGAGGGCGAATTAATAGAGATGGAGTGATCAAGTGCCCCATATTTAGTTATAGTGAATGAGATGCTCCGGATTTCATGGCTATGTCAAGACGACTCAATTTGATCTTAGTTGTGGAGTCCTTGTTTGGTTACCTTGAAAGTCTTTTGAGGATAACGTGATCCATGGGATTTATATGGTTCCCACATCCCCACTTATATGACATAGAGGAAAGATGAACCACAATCAACTTATGGACGAATAATATCTAATAAATCAATGTGATATGTATAAATAGCAAATCACATGATATTTTTGTAAATAAGTAGAAAACTCTATTACCACAGTACCCGACCCACAAAATATACATATATATAATCAAAGTTCAAATTGAACATGATAAATCAAGTTAAACTTTTTACATAAATCTTGTTGAATGTAACATGAACAGAATATCATATTAATATTGAGAGTAAAACTTGTTTATCGATCGCTAAACAATCTAACCTTCCTTCCTTGTAGAAACCATGTGATAGGGTTTAAAAGCGTACATTTTAATATCTCAAACTTTTTTATGGTAGGATTTTAAAGTCTTTTTAATCAATTTTCCTATCGAGACACATTTTACTACTTTCATTTTAATTGGAAATTATATGTTGCCGATTTTAATTTTTATTTGCAACTCAATCTTTTGGTCCGAAATATATGTGAACCAAATTGAAATGAATGGAGATGAACTGAACTGAATAGAATAATGTTGAACAGAACTGAAATGAATTGAATTCAAGTACCAAAAATTTCAATCCAAAAGATTAGGGCATACTCATCTCATTTGTTTCATCTAGTTGTTTCGTTAAAACACAAATAGTATGTGTTGCAAACTTGCGATTGATATAGAGCAGAGATTTTATATTTCCCTTCTCTCTTATCAATTTTAGAGGGGTGCCTAATTCCTCTCATTGACGAACATATTAAACCCCTCACATGGAATGTATTACTACCTCCGTTACGTATTAATCGCAACAGTTGGGGTTGCACGAACTTCAAGAAAAAATTTGGTAAGTGTGTTTAAAAAAAGTAGGGGAATGTGATTAGTGTTTGTGGAGAGAGAAAATTGTGTTAATTTTGGTAGGGAAAAAAGGAGGAGACCACAAAAAAGTTTATGAATTTTTCACTGAGGGAATAAAATCCCTCCAAATTAGTTTAAGGGAATTACATGCCCTCCAAATGTTATTTTCCCTCCAAAAGGAAAACAAATTCAAATCAGCATTATCCTTTTCCCTGTAAATACGACACCACTACCCATTTGAACCTGCTAATCCCAAAAATTACAGAGGAAGGAGAGGGGAATCTAGAGCTATAATTTAGACACCCCCCCCCCCTCCCCCAAAAAAAAAAACCAAAATTACAACTAGTCAGACTTCCTCTTAGCAGGCTAGAATCACCATCTTTTTCTACACTTCTTCGATCTATACACCCTCCACATCCCCAAAATGTTGCACCTCCATTGAAGCTGCAACTGTCACCCCCTGCAGCAGCCTAAAAACAAAACCATCACAACACAAATATGGATGGAGAAGTAGATGATGGATTTTACTCAGTTGACCAAATGTTACAAGAACAAGAATATGAACAAAAACAACAAGAAGAGCAACATGTCACAAGAGTACAAGCTGATGCAATTGTAAGAAATTTCAAACCTGATTTAACTCTTGACAAAAGGAGACACATTGTTGACACTTTGCTAAGCATGGAAATGTTACAGACACTTCCATATGGAAGTCGAGCAAAGTTAGCAAGGGAAGTGGGGGTACACAAAAGCACAATAAGCTAGCAGGTTATACAAGTCCATTTGTCAACAAAGAAAGACGGGGGAATGGATTGAAGTCAGTCCCTTTACAATACATTACAACTGTAAGGTATTTTGCAAAGCATTTGAATGTTTCTCATGTCACTGTGCATAGATGTAACACCCAGGATTTTCCTAACTTCCTACTTCTCATTTTTCCGGAAAACATACTAAATTAATAAGAATTATATTTATTAAAACTACGAAATATGAAAAAACCAAAGTATTACGGCTAAGGCATTTATCAAAGTACTACAGCGGAAGTCTTAAAACCAAAACAATTTAAAACTAAACTTCAAAACAATCTCAAATTAAAAATCAACTTTAAACTTGTTACACTTCGGAACCATATTAATGGCCCTTAAAAACCAAAACCAAAACTAATATTAAAAGTCTTTAGAAATCCAAACATCCAAAATAACTGTTAGTCTTCATAAGCAATTAAAATAAAGTAAGCTACAAAACACAGCAAGCGCTCTCACTCCATCCCATCATGAAATGACTTATGCCCACTTGTACCTGCAGCTTTTCTTTTACTAGACAACTACTCACCACAAGTGGGTCATCGTAGGGCCAAGTCCAAGACAAAGCCATGCACACAAAACAAACAGTCAGCAAAGCTGCGTACATAACTACTGAAGACTATGCAACAACAATAAGAAATAAAACTTCCACTCAACTTACCTTTGACAACCTTTTTACCTGTACATCGACTCAATTATTTAATTATTATATTTAAGATTATGGATCCTGCATCGTACGGGTTTCTTCCTTAAAATCATCGCCCTATTGGGCACCAACTTGGGAGCAACTCCAAGAAGGTATTACTATGTCACATAAAGTGACGGATATCAAGCGCATTAAAAATAGAAAAGAGTACAACATCTTGTACTCCAATTAGAAGTCATAGATCACTGTTCCATACGACTCCCCCTATTGTTCATACTCAAGGTATATACGTTCCAAGAGTTTTGTTGCAAGTCCTCTTACACTTTACGTGATTTAACAGGTTTAACAATGTTATGACTCTCATGCAACATCACACAAAGACATGCATCCAATCAAGTAAGCCAATTTAATTATCTTCAACTTAAGGTGATTCCAAATTAAACTTATGTGTGTCCTTTAATTAAACTGAGCCTCCTGTACCACACATTAACTGTGAGTGGCTAATAACTTACTTTCTTCTTGACCACACATTAAACTGTGAGTCGCAACATGTCTAAAAATAATTGCTCAAAACTTCTTTTAATTATGTGAATAAAAATTCACAACTATCTTTCTTGTTGATTAAGTAACTAACCAACTTAGAATTAACTTTCTTCCTTGATCAATAAATTATTGGTCAAAACAAACTGATCATAACATTCCAATTTAAGCTTATAAAAATTGTACTTTCTAGTTAACATGGAATGTCATCATACTTTAAAACATGCCTCTACTAAACTTTCCATGCACATAAATTCATGATTCAAAACAAGCATACAAGATTTCATGTAATCAAGAATGGTTCGAGCATGCATTCTAACTCTTGTGTTTGTTTTTAGTACTTACGTACCTCGTAAAATAACTGTGCTCCGCCACAGCTTCTAGAAGTGCTTTAGTTCAAAGTCTCCTACATAAGGAAAAACTGAAACTAAATTAAAACCTTGTTGACTAAATTTTAACAACAACTATAACTAACTTCTATATTGGAAACTTTGTCCAAAATTTCCTTATATGATCTCTATTCAATTTCGTACTTCACTTTAACTGTTCTATTGCAACACTACTTAGTTTTCGGGACTTAATTACGCTTTATAAAACCTTAGTATAATTTTTATGCCACTTTAGAAGAGTGGACAGCAATATGAAATTATCAAAACTCCTTGAAAAACTTCAAAAACCACATAAATCAATCATACAATGTATTACCTAATTTATATGATCAATTTAAGCTAATTACATACTTTAAAAGCCTAATTATTAAATTTATAAATTATGGACAATATGTTAAACGTGCTTAAAATCACTTTTAGACTTCATAAAACATACTAAAAATTATGTATATCAATATAGAATTGATGTGTGATCATACTAGTACAATATGGACACTCAAAACTTAATTTAACTTGTTTTCATAAAAATTTCAGATTTGTTTCTTAACTTTAAAGTCATGAAAACCTATAAAAACATCATAATTTTATGCCAAAACACTTTTACAATCTACTAACATATTTATGAAATCAATCTAGGCTTTAGAACAATTTTTCATATGCCAAAACATGTTCGTAATATTTATTCAACTCAAATTCATGATTATAAAATTTGAACAGCTTTATAAATTAAGTTTAAAACCCTTAAAAATCAATCTAAATTAAACTTAATAACGTCATCATAAATTCACCCAACAATAATTTATGATCTAATATTAAAGCTTAGAACATAAAAACTCATAAAATCATAACTTCATAAATTTTTCAAACCCTAATCTATAATTTCATGAACAACGAAATTAATTCAAGTCTTTAAACAATTCATACTTATATCAAAACATGATTAAACTTATAAAAACATGATTAAACATAATTATGAACATGAATTTGCAAGATTGAATCAAAAGAAAGAAGTAGAATTTTTTTTTAATAAAAAGGTTCGAAATATAACAAAACCGGGGAGGAGGTGCAGCGCGGTGGCCGGCTGGGCGGTGGCGCGGTGGGATCGGTGATGACACGGATCCCAAGGCAAACCCCAAAATTTTTTTTTCCCGAATTTCCGAACAGAGTTTTTTTTTCTTTTTTTTTTCGGAAATTACAAACCCTTTTCTTTTTTTTTTTTGTTCTCTCTTTTCTCTCTAAATTTTTTGAAATCCTAATGACTATTATGATCATGAAAGTATGAAATTTTGGGTTTTAAGGGGTATTTATAGGCCCCAATTAGGATTTGGAGAAACCCATACTAATCCTAACAAGTGGAAATTACCTTTAGGCCCTTGCCTCAAAATAATTTAGGAAACCTTTGAAAATTCTATTTTAAGAAGCTTTTTAAAATATTTTATAAAATATTATTTATAAGCACAAATAATTATTTTTAATTAAAACCTCTGACATTATTATTTCTTTTTAGTTAATATTCCTATTGAACATAATTTTTCAAATAAAAATATTAAAATCATACTAACAAAATACAAAAATTATACGCATAAAATACAAAAATACTTTGTTTAAATACGTGAAAATGTGGGGTATTACAACAGATTAAAGAAGAGAGGGAGATTGAGAAGTTACACAAGCACAAACCACCCCAAGTTAACAGAGCTGATGATGATAAGATTGCAAGGTTGAAATGGGCACTGTCTAAGGTTATTCCAGGAACTCCTACTCAGAAGGAAACATTTGAAGACATGCACAACACATTACACACTGATGAGAAATGGTTTTACCTAAATCCAAACACTAGAAAGTTTTAACTACTTCCAAAAGAAGATGATCCTTATAGATGTGAGCAATCAAAGAGGTTCAAGATCAAAGTTATGTTTATAGCAGTGATAGGCAGACCAACATATGATAACCACAACAGATTCATCCATGATGGGAAGTATGGGATAATTCCATTCATCTACCACAAGAAAGCAGCACAAAACAGCAAAAACAGAACAACAGGCACATGGGAGGTGAAATATTTGCAAAATGTGACAAGAGAAGTAATTAGAGATATGTTACTCAACAAGATCATTCCTTGTGTGAAACAGAAATGGCCTGAACATCACCAAAGGAAGTGTACATTCAGTGGGACAATGCAAGGCCACACCAAATTCCCAAGGATGCTGAATGGATTGAGGCAACACAGACAAATGGTTGGAATATCAACATGGTTTATCAACCAGCACATTCACCTGATCTTAGTGTCCTTGACTTAGGCTTATTTACAACAATACAATCTATTCAATACCAATCATTCCCAGGAAACATTGAAGAGTTAATTGAAGAAGTAAACAAAGCATTTTCCACCTTCAACCCAGACACAAACAAGTACAATTGGCTGACTATATAATCATGCATGACTGAAGGAAAAAAGAGGGAACAACTACAAGATCAAAAATCTAGACAAAAAAGGATTGGATGAGCTTGGTTTGCTGCCTGAAAACTTGGAACTATCTCAATCAAAAGTGGATGAGGCTGTTAAGTACTTAAATGATAGGTTCAGGGCATGCATTCTATGTGAAGAAGATGAAGACATTGCAGAAATTGAAGTTGATGCTGATTAGAAACTAAAATAGGAAGCATAGTAGACACATAGACTGCCACATATAACCTCAATAAATACTAGAAGAATGAAGAAGTACTTTGCAGGTTATGTGTATTTTGCATTTTGTTTTTTCTAGGCAGTCATGTTCAGTTAACAAATAGTGAGTATGGACAAAGTCATGAGATAACTGTCTGTTTTTGGTCATGTTTTTGTTTTTGTGTCTCTTGTATTTGTGAACATATATCATGAAAGTGTGTATGGTGACATGCAATTGAAGAAAAATGAGATAATTTCAGAACACCCTTAGTATTGTTAACATTTGTCCTTTTCCCCAACAATCATTATTTGAGTCACTACAAAACCATAAGGAAAGCAGAACTTGATCACTATAAAAGTCATGAACTGATACACCTCAACTGCACTCCATAATGGAGAATAGGAGCATTACGAAACATAACAATTATTCGCATGAGTCCCTACATCATATGGTATGATTAACACAGCATAAATTTGGGGGTCACAGAGGGCCAATGCTTTTGTTACAGCTCAATGTACACTCAATGTAGGGAATAACAGACATTTTCAGTTATCTCTCAAATGTTATCACTGAGGTGAACTATCACTGAGGACACACAAAAACATAATTCATCAATCTACCCTAATCCACACTAATCAACAACAATAATCATTCAGTGAACACAAACATTTCACAAAATTATCAAGTTACATATCAGCACTTAAAAACAACAATTATGGGACTCACCATTAACAACAGGACAAACGACATGATTACTCAATTGAATCACAAACTTAGGAACAACCAAGGGACAGTTACATAGAGGAAGTTAATTTTACAGAAAAATAAAGAACACTGAACATTCAAGGGACAGTTAAAATAAACAACATGAACAACCAAAGGACTGTTAAAATAATCAACACACAACAACCAAGGGACTCTTAAAATAACCAACACAGAACAACCAAGCATCAATTCAAGTAACGAAGGTACTTTTAAAGCAAAAATGAAGCAACATAGAAAAAAAAACGATTTAAACAACTAAATTGAGGGTAAGAGGTATATTTACACAGCAGCATTAGTTGTAATCTTGACGCTGTCTCTTTCCCCGGCCATCACT
The DNA here is from genome assembly GCA_016808085.1 of Suaeda aralocaspica. NCBI lineage: Eukaryota > Viridiplantae > Streptophyta > Magnoliopsida > Caryophyllales > Amaranthaceae > Suaeda > Suaeda aralocaspica. The sequence goes on from PYUH01000127.1 coordinate 1,179,289, forward strand.
TTCATCATCAGAAGAGGGAAACTAGTTCGCAGGAAGGGCGAGAACAAGGGACTCATTACATCCACTAAAAGATGCCTCAATCGCAAGTGGCTGCTCATCCAACGGCTCCACAGCAAGGGTGTGATCTGGGGACTCATTTTCTTCACAAGGTGTCAACTGTGCACCAAAACGACCCCTACTGTTCTTCCTTGCACTCTTCCTTACCGGAAGAAGTTTTAGATAAGATTCTACAGCCCTAGGAACCTTTTTCGCGGCCAAATCTACTTTAGCGGGCGCTTTTCCTTTTGGGTTGACTTCAGACACACCTAGGCTTCACCAAGTGCACGAAGAAGGTTGCGATTGAGGTGCTTTACAGCCTCACCAGAAAAATAAGCAGATTTAGGGAAACGAGCACCCTTCTCAATGCCCTCAATCATGAGAAAAAGATACTGAATTTCTTTTTCATTTTCCATTTCAAACAAAGCTTTGTGAAGAGGAGAAAGATCTGACATTTATTTTGGGAGTTGAAGGAGGAAGACGAATTCGTAGTGAGAGAAAGTTGAAGGTTGGGGATTTTAGGGTTACAAGTAATGAGGGAGTAAATGGAGTTAGGTGAGAGAAGTAGAAATGAAAAGTTAAATATGAACATAGATGAAGATGATTCATTCAATTTCAGAGTTTAATGCTAAAATTGAATGATCTTAATTGGTAGTTGTTGGTAGATGAGTTAAGGTTTGGTGGGAATGATTAAGTTTTAATTATCTTCAGTAAACATATTTAGGTATAAAATTAAATTAAATTACTTAATCACCTAAGTTAAATATAACACAAGGGCATTTTCATAATTTCATTGAAAAAATTTGCCAAAACAGGAAAATTTGGAAGAGTTGCAATTAATGTGTATTATCCATATTTAGAAAGTGTTGCGATTAATACGTAACGGAGGTAGTATTAGAAAATTATTGTGTAGCATTTTAATTTAGGAAAAGGTAAACGGATTCCGTTTTGTTTTAATTGAGTACTCTGTAGCATTTTTGTGTTCATTTTGCTTAGCTTTCCTTTCCGTTTTACTCTGGTTCCTTCTTTTATCGGCTTATCACTTCCTTACGCTCATCTCGCCATTGCAATGGAAGGACAAAACAAGGCTGTCAAATGTCGCTCACGAAAAGAACCTATGAAATCCATCATTGGATCATTAGTGGGTAATTGTAGATTTGTAGGTCAACATTGAAGCTACGATATTGTTGCAATTATGCGTGAATATTAATTGACAATTACTCCACCAAAACAACTCTACATATTATATATAGTAATTAATCTTAATTCATGAAATCATTTTCCACTACAACAAAAATCATTTGAAACAAATGTGACTTCATATGTTTGTTAGGATGACCCACTGGTGCTGTCATAGGCTCATAGCAACTAGTTTGGATTTGGTGTTATGGTGTTTGGGAATTTTCCATCTTTTTTGAATGCTCTTCATTTCGGATGGGTCGTATGTGTCTTTCCACTGTTTCGTATTTAGGAGTCTCTACTGGGATTTTCCCCAATTGTTTTGTTATATGAGTTTTGGTTGTATTTTTTGATTGGGAGTTTTATACAAGTTCCTCTTCTTCAACCAAGGAAGGAATAGCTTTCTGAATGTTCAATTATTTTTGTTGACTATGAAACCAAAACTCACCAGAGAAACAAATTTTGCACCTGTTTAGCTTCCTCTCTGATGGAGCTGGTCATACTTTTCGACACTGAAGTTCAGATTATTGTTTTTAAATTATACAGATTTTTGAAAACAATACCCGTTGTAATTTGTTACAAAAAAAATTGTGAATAGTATATAACTTATGCAAAGTACCCAAATTACCCCTGTGAGGAATCTATTAAAATCATCACATTGAGGAACCAGACATTTCCCTCAATTTTAACGGGAGATTTAATTGGACCCCTCATATTCTACCAAAAGACTAGCCAATAAGTGAAGTTCTCACGAGACCAAACGAGGCGTTTGGTATGTAGGAATGAGGGTTTGGAGATTATAGAGTGGGATTGAGAATGAGAATACATGGGGTTTTTTTTTTATTTTTTTTTATTTTTTTAGAAGTTGAGAATAGATTGGAATTAAATTATACAATTACATGACAAATACCTCTTATATAGTGGTATGATAGGCCCATATCTGTTCTGCGATAAAACAATCCATACGAGGGTCTTTATGTCAATACCCCTCAACCTTGCACGTGTAATTGAAGGGAATGAAGCAACTGAACCTTTTGAAATTTTTTTCATTCTCTCTCTAACCTTTTGAATTTCAAATTTTTTTATTCTTGAAATTTTACACTTTGACTGTAGGTTAGTAAAAAAAAAGTTCATAGTATCATTGTAAATTATTCTCTCTATAGTATCCCCTCCCCAATTTTCTTATTCTCCTTATTGACTAATTGCAAAGGTGGGTTGCATTAGAAGGTGTTGTTCATTCCTTGTTGATAGTGTCATGAAGTGTGATAAATGATAACAAAGGTTTGTCTTTAATTGAATAATTGTCATTGAATTTCAATTAGTTTGTGCTTGTTTGAGTAAATTAATATGATTTTCGAGTAGGTTTTTCTTAGTTGAATTAACGTTTTCAATTTTATCAGTTTAGGTATGTAACCTAGGGTTAATTTTTTTTTTTAATAAATTAATATGAATTTGTTGAAATAAATCTGAATTTCGATTAGGTCAAATGTAATCTGAATTTCGTTGAGTTTGGTGATTATTTCAGTAATTTTACTTTCAATTTCGAATTGCATGTCATTAATATAGTAAATGGAATTTGATATTCGGTTTGGTCGTGATTGGTTGAGTAAAAATAATTTGATTGATGATTTATTTGGTGTTGTTTGAGTAAATTTTTGGATTATTTGTTATTATGTTAGGATTATTTGATTAAATGTAGCTTAATTTTAGATTAGTTTTTGGTTATTTGTTGATACTTAATTGGAATTTCGATTAGTTTGTGTGGTTAAAAATTCATCTTCAGTGTGGTCCTTTGTAAGAGATTTTAGGATTTGAAGTGTGAATAGCTTCATTGTTGAACAACATGTTTTAATTTGAAATGAATTGACAGATGAAATATATTTTTTATATATGTTCTACCCACCTACACTTGTGAATTGTTTATAGCAATGGTTGCACTAATTTCTCATTTGAACATGGAACTTTAACTTTAAGCTTGAGTTTCAGTTCCAGTTGCAATAGCTATTGATGATTAATCAATGGTATTTTTAATATTTTTAGGTGTCGTATCTGCTAATGGCATCCAAAAAAGAATCAACATCAACAAAGGGAAAGAAGGGGAATGTCAGGAAGAAGGGGAATGTTGGGAAACATAAGGTTCTAAAAATGTTGAAGTATCTTATGATGATGCTGAAGGCGAAGGTATATTGTTAAATGATTTTATTTGGGTCAAAGTCTTGGTTACACTATTATATATATATATACATACATATATATATATATATATATATTACTTGAGGAGGCTAACGTTAATTAAATTAAGCAATTACATCATATGTATTACTCCGTATTTCTTTTGGTTACTACTCAAACCATAGCCAAAAACTGAATAGTAAGGTCGGGTTAAATTTAAAATGTTCATTAATATGAACTTGAAGTTTTTTTTTTAATAATCATAAAGCTTATTTAAATCATATTGATGTTACTCATTATAAAACATGCATACTCAACTTTATTTCATGGGTGAATGTTTAGTTTTTTATATTTTATATTATTGTAGGTGACTTGAAATTAAACTTCTAATTGCTTACTTATAAAAATAATGTAATCTAGCTTATGGACATAATATTTAAAGAAAAAATTTATGAATTTTTTTTGCATAATTGGTTTTGTTGGGGAGCTATGACCTGACCATAGCTCGTAACCTCAATAACTGCCTCACGTGACCACTGAGCTCCTTGACAATAGACCTGGCTGACTTATCAACAGGTTGGCCTTATTGGTCCCCTTTTTACCAAGGCTAAGCTGGGGCGGATCCCACCAAGTCCTTGTAAAGGGACCTCCAGCAAACTACTATATAAAGCTAGTCATGGCATGAGAGAGGTAACATATCCACTTATACTCAAACTTTTCTTGCACAAGGACATACATTTTCTCTCTAAACTGACTTGAGCGTCGGAGGGGCGTTCCTCAGAAACACCCCTGAGGCCAGTGACGCGTGTTATTGTGTAGGGAACACCTTGGAGCAGGTCCACACAGAGCAGCTCTACCTAAGTTGGTGGTCAACTCCATCGGCACAGTTCACCCCGAAACAATTGGCGCTAGAAGGAGGGTAGAGCGCCACAAAACTCTGTCATTAGCCTGCCATGGCCCATGCTGAAACATGCTCCTCCTCGTCGGTGGGGGGGGGGGGGAGTGAGGGCGACTCAGCCCATTCTGCAACTCGTTCTGCGACACGCAATTCATGGGGAAGGACTAGATCCTCAAGCACCATTCCAAGGACGAACCCAGGTGAGGGATTATCCCGTCAGTCCAACAAGACGCCAGAACGCAGCCACGTCCCTTACCTATGAGAAGAAAGAAACAGAAACATGGTTCCTGCCACAAGAAAGGGAAAGGGGAAGATGTACCCTTCTCACGAGGGAACCACCGGTGCCCCACCAAACCACCCTGAAGGGCCCGAGGATGGATCTCCACGAACACCAAACCTCCCCACACCCTCCCAGTTGGAGGTAGCCATAAGAGTGATGCAAACTGTGATGCAATCTTATGGAAAAAACAGAGCTGCCCCTTCTGAGGAAGGAAAAGGGAGGAAGAGCAAAGGAAAATCTCCTCAAGGGAGACCACCTCTCTCCAAGACAATGGGGAGTACCAAGAGGAAGCTGAATCTGGAAGGAGTTTTGCGAGGTAAAGCCGAAAGAGAGGCCAGATACGAAATGGAGCAAAACAGAGCGCTCTCTGGAACTCAGCTTGGGCTGAGTTGGCAAGAGGAAGAATGGTGCACCTCCCTCCAAAGAGAAAAGAACCCACAATGGTACGAGGAACTCAGCCACACCACGCCAACATACCTCTCTAAGAATGAGAGCAATAGTGGCAGGGAAAGGAGGTGCTCGAGTTATGTATCCGTAGAAAAAGAGGCCATGGGACCTCCCAGAAGCAAGCAACCTGCCCAAACCCACCAACAAAGGAGTGTAGTCTTTGATAGGTTGGGCGAAAGACTCTCGGTTAAGCAAAGAGTGGGCGAGAGGTTGTCCGCGAAAGAGAGGCTAGGCCCTCAACCTTCAGGTCACGAGAGGTCCGCGACAAGAAGGTCGTCATCAGAGGCTCATGATGGAAGCCCACGCCAACAAGCGACGACAGACCATCGAGGTGGACCTGCTCAATCGCAAGATGTAAGAATCCCTTCCTCCTCACCCTTCAGCTATAGCATTTCAATACAAGTGCAAAGCAAGGTGAGAATCCCTTCTCACCTCAAGTTCGATGGGAGTGGGGACTCCACCGACCACATCGCAGTCTACGAGGGTTGCATGCACTTAGGCGCATATTCGGACGCTATGTGGTGCAAGTACTTCCCCACCACGTTGACAGGAATGCCTCAAGCATGGTTCAGGAGGATACCACCTGGGAGTATCCACAACTTTGCACAGCTCTCACAGCTATTTTCCAACTACTTCGTCATCGGAAGGAGAAGGGAAAAGACCTCGGTAGAGCTCATGGCTGTCAAGCAGGCTCCAGATGAGTCCTTGAGGGAATACCTGGGAAGATTTAACAGAGAAGCTGTTGCTGTCTCCACCATCCAGCCGGACGTAGTTATCCTAGCTCTGCAGCATGGTCTACAGCCTGGTCCGTTCAGGGACCACCTCACCAAAGAATCCATTACCAGCTTAGCTGAAGCTTTAAGGGTCTCCGACAAGTACATCCGGAGTGAAGAGTTTAATAGAGTGATTGCAACAGGTCAACAGGACCAGAGAGCTGACACAGTAGGAGAAAGAGGAAAGGCTGATGGTAAGACGAAGAAGGGGGACAAAAGAAAGCCAGATCCCCAGGAAAACCCGAAGAAGTACGAGAGCTACACACCCTTGGTAGCTGATAGGGCCCTCATATACGCCACTCATAAGGCTGAAGGGGGATGGAAGAAGCCTGAAAGGAAAGAGAGGATAGGCAGAAACACTGATGCTTACTGAGAATTTCATGAAGCCAAAGGGCATCATACCAACGATTGCAGGTCACTCAAAAACAACATCGAGGACCTGATCAGGAAGGGAAAGTTCAAACAATACCTTGACTGGTCCAAGGCACAGGATCAGGACAGGGAACACAAAGGTCAAGAGGGTAAAGACCAGAAAAAACTGAAAGAGCTGATGGTGATCTTCGAAGATCTGCCAACCAGCAGCGCCCTAAAAAACCAGATCAGAAGTTTGAAGGGAGGTACAGTCATGACAGTAGGGAAGAGAGCTCATCCCATGCTGTTAACACTGCCCACGATTAGCTTCGGACCAGATGACTGTAGGGGGGTGGTATACCCTCACAATGACCCACTGGTGTGCTGTGTACAGATGTGTAACCACCTGGTCCATAAGGTGCTGATTGATGGAGGCAGCTCCGTCAATGTGATCTATTACAACACTTTCAAGAAAATGGGGCTGAAAGACAAATTTCTAGTTCCTTCACCAGGTCCTATCACGGGGTTTATAGTAGACTACATCATCCCTAAAGGGGAGATCACTCTGCTGGTAATGCTAGGGAATGATGACCTGGGAAGAACTGCTATGGTCAAATTCCATGTGGTAGATGCACCTTCACCCTATTACGTGATCATCGGGAGAACGTTCGTAGACAAATTTGAAGGAGTGGCTTCTACATACCACCTATGCTTTAAGTACGTCAACAGACAGGGGGGAGGTGGTCTGCCTCAGAGGGTCTCAAGAATCAGCTAGGACCTGCAACCTGGCCCAGGTCATGCTACCAAGAAGAGAAGAATCAGAAAGGGCAAAGAGAGCTGCTGAAGAGCTGTTTGCCAAGATCGAGAAGAAAAAGCAAAAAGATGCAAGCATGGCAGCATGACAAGACCCGACTGATATGGAAGCTCATGCCAGGCCCGAAGGACCAGAAAAGGGAAAAGAGGCTGCCCAACCGGAGGAGGATAGTGAAGAAGTGCTACTCGAAGAGGGGACTGAGAAAATGGTGAAGATCAGAACTGAGATGGACACTGAAGAGAGGTGCAACCTCATAGAGCTGTTGAGAAAGCACAAAGACGTCTTCGCTTATTCAGCCTCAGACATGCCAGGTGTGAGCCTTGACATCATCTCGCACCACCTAAGCGTAGTTGTTGACAAGAAACCCATTCAGCAGAAGAAGAGAGCTTTTTCAGAAGAAAAAGACAGAGCCATAGCCGTAGAGGTCCTGAAGCTACTGGACGCAGGCTTCATCGAACATTGCCGATACCCAGAATGGCTAGCCAACGTCGACATGGTTAGGAAGGCTAGTGGGGCTTGGAGGATGTGCGTTGACTTCACTGACTTGAACCTGGCCTGTCCCAAAGATTATTATCCCCTGCCCAGGATAGACCAGCTGGTCGACTCCACCAGCGGCCACGCCAGGTTAAGCTTTATGGACGCGTTCTCGGGTTATCACCAAATCTTCATGCATCCTGCCGACAAAGACAAAACAACAATTATTAATTTAGGAGGAGTCTTTAACTACGTGATGATGCCTTTTGGCCTAAAAAGCGCCGAAGCCACCAACCAGCGAATGGTGGATAGGGTGTTCGCAGACCAGAAGGGTAAGAACCTAGAGGTCTATGTAGACGATGCCATAGTTAAGAGCGTGGAATCAAGCGACCACGTCAAAGACCTGCACGAGACCTTTAGCAACTTGAGAAAATACAATGTGAAACTGAATCCAAAAAAGTGTGTGTTTGGAGTAAGATCTGGGAAGTTCTTGGGATTCCTAGTCAGTGAGAGAGGAATAGATTCAAACCCTGATAAGGTGAAGGCAGCCTTGGACCTGCCAGAACCTAAGTCAATCAAAGACATTCAGAAGCTAACAGGTAGAATGGCAGCTCTATCAAGATTCCTCTCCAAGGCGTCAGAGAAGACACAACCATTTTTCCAAGTTTTGAAAGGGAACAAGGACTTCAGTTGGGGCCTTGAGCAAAGCAAAGCTTTTGAGGACCTGAAAGCTCATCTAGTAAAGCTGCCAACCCTTGCCAGACCTACACCAGGGGAGACTTTGTACGTCTAAATTGCAGTAGGACAGGTCGCAGTTAGCGCAGTGCTCCTGGAGAAAGAGGAGAAGAAACAGCAGCCAATATACTTTGTTAGCCATGCGCTAATAGGAGCTGAGACCAGGTACACCATGATGGAGAAAGCTGCCTACACAGTCATAGTTGCAGCAAGAAAGCTCATACCTTACTTTGATGCTCACCCAATAGTGGTACTAACTGACCTCCCGCTGGAAAAGAGTTTGGAGAAGATGGAGAAGTCAGGAAGATTGACAAAGTGGGATGTAGAGCTGACAGCCTTTGGCATAACCTTTCGCAAGAAAAACAATCAAAGCATAGGCTCTAGCGGATTTCCTAGTAGAGTGCTCATGCAGTGAGCAGGCAGTGGGTGAAGTAGGACCTTGGACATTGAGCACAGATGGTTCATCTACCGTTAACGGAGCTGGAGCTGGTGTGGTGATGGTGTCACCTGAAGGCGACGTGCTTGAATACGCACTCAAGTTCCAGTTGAACGCTACCAACAATGAGGCAGAGTATGAAGCCGACATAGTTGGTCTGCAGCTGTGCATATCCATGGGAGCCAGAAAAGTTCGCTTGAAAACCGATTCCCAGCTTGTGGCCAATCAGTTCAGGGGGGAGTATGAGGTTAGAGACTCGGTGCTCGCTGACTACCTGCAAAAAATAAAGAATATGACCTCATCACTAACAGACTTCCAGGTGGAGCTGGTTCCAAGAGGGGCCAACAGTCAAGCAGACGCCCTCAGAAAACTTGCCAGCTCTAGTTTGCAAGAGCTGAGCAGGTCAGTTTTTGTGGAAGTTCTACCCACGAGTAGCACCAGCAAGCAGCCCATGCAGGCATACCAGGTCACCCAACAGGCTGACTGGATGAAGGAAATACTTGATTTCATCAAGGGAGAGCCCTTGGATTGTGACAAGACAAAGAAAAGGAAGATCGAGCTAGCAGCTAAGAGATACGTGATTATCGATGGAGAGTTATACCGCAGGTCATATACCAACCAGCCCCTAATGAAGTGTGTTGACGAAGCTGAAGGAAACTATGTGCTCAGGGAGGTCCACGAAGGAATTTGTGGGCACCACATGGGTTCAAAGAGCCTTATATTGAAGGTGATGAGAGCTGGTTACTACTGGCCAAGCATGGCAGCAGGTGCGAAGGAGCTGGTCAAAAAATGCGAGAAGGGCCAGAAGTTTGCTCCCAGCATCATCTAACCAGCCAACGACCTGCGATCAGTCCTGAATCCAATCCCTTTCGCCCAATGGGGGATAGACCTGCTGGGTGCATTCCTAAAGGCAGTCGAAGGAAAGATATGGTTAATTGTAGCTATTGACTATTTTAGCAAGTGGATAAAGGCGGACAGTTTGGTCCAGATCACTGAAAAGCAGGTCAGGCACTTCATCTAGCAAAATGTCATAGCAAGGTATGGCCTCCCTATGTGTTGGTTATGGACCATGGCAAACAGTTTGACAATGATGGCCTGAAAGCATGGTTAGCCAAGTACCACATCAAGTTTGCATACTTAGCTGTGTGTCACCCACAGTCTAACAGACAAGCAGAGGCTGCCAACAAGTAGATACTAGCATCCCTAAAGAAGAGGTTAGATGATCAAAAAACCAAGTGGCTACAAGAATTGTGCAGCACCCTCTGGTCACTAAGGGCGACTGTCAAGGAGGCCACAGGGAAGACCCCGTACAGCTTAGTGTATGGGTCTGAATGCTTGATGCCAGTAGAGGTGGGGAGTGAATCATTGAGAGTACACTTCTAGGACGCAGTAGCAAATGATAAGGCCAGATTGGAAGAGCTCGACCTGATAGAGTCTTTCAGAGAGGAAGCAGCAGTAAGGCTGGCAGGATACCAGGACAGAATCAAGAAATACTACAACAAAAAGGTGAAGAACAGAAAGCTAGAGGTGGGAGACTTAGTCCTAAGGAAGGCAGCAGCTGTTAGCTACATGGGAAGGACCCTACCAGGTCTATCAGCAGCTCCACCCTGGAACTTACAGGCTAATGGAGTTGGATGGGACGACACTCCCCAACATATGGAATGCTGACCAGCTCAAGAAGTACTTTGTGTAAGTACCTGCTGTGTGATTAGTTTACCTTTTATAATGGAAATGATTGTAACCTCTAACACTATATGTGAAAATGTACTTTGATCATTGTTGCAATAAATGAATCATATGTTTTGTGAAATGTGGTTGAAATGTGTTGGAATTGAGACAGCTCAAGGCTGAAACTAAGACTTGGAACCACTACAAGGAGCTACAGGCTAAACCTGTGTATGTGGAGTTGCCCATTGGAAGCAACCCACCTCTAGCAAGCCTTGGTGGCGGAAAAGGTGTAGTTCCATCGCAATGGGCTCGGGCAGAATTGTTGCTCGGGGGCCCAGGTGCGTGAGTGGAGCTAAGTTTGCAAAGTGAAATGAAAGTATAGTAGGATGTTATAGACATGGCATACTTGAGGTGAAACTTTGTCACTCACATTCCATAAAACAAACACAACTACATAAAACATACGCTTAAATAGTTCAAATACCTAGAGACCACAACTGCCTTTCCCTCACAACAGCTATCCCCCATCATTGGAAAGGAAATAGCTGCTAGGTTGAGGAGGAAGCAAGAGGTGCTCAAGCAAAATAGCAGTAGATAGCTAGATAACAACAGGCAACAAGCATCAAAAACAAGAAACTTTGAAAGCAAGGAAGGTTGCACATAAAGAAATCAAAGTCAACAAGCTAAATCGCAGCTACGCAGCAAACTCAAAAGGATGGTCTACTGCAAAACCAGCCACAAGGTTACATAATTAGAAGTTAGCTACTTGAAATACAATTAACCAATTGTTCATAAAAGCTGGATCAAAAATTACAAAAGAACAGAAGACCAATGAAGAAGCAAAAGTAAAGCTTAGTGGGAGGTGCACGAGCAGGAAGAGCTCACAGGAGAGAGCCAGGTGCTGGTAGCTGCCAAACTTCCTATACGAGGTTGACCACCTCATTACCCTGGACACCAGGGACACCTTCTTCCTGCTGGTCCTGGTCCATTGCTTCAAAACCACCTACTGAACTGTGAGTAGTCTCAGGTTGAGGTTGGACAGGTACAACTTCCACTCCGGCTGGCCCCTCATCAGGTTGATCTGTCTCTTCTTGGGCAGCTGCTTGGCCTGGCTTAGGAATAACATCTTCAGCCATGGGTTCAGGAGCACTGGTTTCCACCTCCATAGCAGAGGTCTTTTGCTCTTGCTCAGCTTCAGCATGGTCTTCCTGCACATGAGGTTCACCAACAGCCTCAGCAGCAGGACTGTCACCTACCACCTCCTCAGAAGGAACAACACCCCCAGGAAGCTGCTTGCAAGACTCCATGTAAGCTACAATGGAGGCTGGTGTCACCTCTCCCTCTATAGGAGCCTGACCTACTTGATCTTTCAAATTTTGCTCAACAGGGACCAATCCACTTGATATGAGGCGCAGACACACCCGTAAGCTATCAGCCAAGCATCGTAGAAGTGAGTCTCCCAATCCCTGTCCATGGACCCCAACTGGTCATTGGCAGCTTGAAGCTTGTTTTGAAGGGTGGAAAGCTGGAACTGCTGAGTGGATAGCTGTTGGAGCAGGAAGGTCTCCTGGCTCTTCATCAGTGAAATTTCATCCTCCCTTAGGCTAAGGAGCTTTTCCTTCTGGGCAGCAGTAACTTAAATCGAAGCAGCCTCAGCTCTGGCGGTCATTTCAGCAGTAGCTGTCATCTCCCTTTCATCTTGCAATTTCTTCAGCTGACCTTGTAGAGACTCAATCTCACGAGCTTATTGAGACAGCTGCTCCTCATGAGAACTCTGCTGTGTGGACCACTGGGCAGACAACTCAGCTATTTTCTTGTTGCTCAACTCCAATTCCTGGCCCATCTCTCCCATCCTTTGCCCCTAAAAGTCACTCAGCTTAGAGGTGATAGACCCATATTTCAAAACCTGGGAAAGACACCACCAAAAAGGTCAGCATGAAAACTCATGAAGGAAGGAAAGAGAACAGGGAAGAAGGATTACCTGGGCAAGATGGAACCTGAAGTTCTGAGTAGGGGACTCCATAGTGATGCCTAGCCTGTCAGCATAAGGAAGAGCTTTATAGAGGACAGATTTGCAGAGAGCATCACCTGAGGCAGCTGAAACCTGACCCAGAGTGGTGAAGGCAGAAGGTGGAGACCTAAAAGCCTCCCTCACAGCTTCAGGGATCCTCATCATCTTCATTGAATTTTTTATGATCTAGAAAAACCATAAGCAAAAAATGTAATGACTTGTATGTTATTACTAATTTAAATAAGATTAGATAATGTTGTTGATAATATCACGTGCTGTCATAAATAATGTTCAAATTATGATCAATATTTGATTATCAATAACTATTTTATATGATTTCCATAAGAAGGTATAAACTTAATGGTTATGACAACTTGAAACAATTATAAAGTAATAGTAAATGCAACGTATGTACTATTTTCAAGAGTATGGAGAAATGAAGATCTCTTATATTCAAGATTTGAAGATTGAAGTCCAGTCAGGAAGGATTAGCTACCAAAAAATTGAATATTATTCTACTTCAAGTGTAAAGATCCCCAAAGGCATTGAATTCATTATTCTAGAGGACCTCAAGTTATGCCTTCATCAGGGGGAGAAAATACGCGTTGCACTCTTTTTCCCTTACCATGGTTTTGTCCCACTAGGTTTTCCTGGTAAGGTTTTGAACAAGGCAACATCCTACAGCGTATTACGAAAGTGATGTACTCTTTTTCCTTCACTAGGTTTTTATTCCCACAGGGTTTTTCCTAGTTAAGGTTTTAATGAGGCACATTGTTCAATAATGGACATCCAAGGGGGAATGTTATGTAATAATTATGGTGGATGTCCATAATCCCAAGAGTTTCTTTGTAATTCTTCTTATCCTTTACCATTCCTTTGTGATTATATATCATTTAAGTTATAACTCCTATAATATAATGATGACTTTCAATATCTTTGGGATGTTACTAGTCATGTATTACATGTATATAATGGTGGTTACTAGGGCTGTTCAAATCCGTAAACCGGAAAAATTCCGGTCCGAATTTCCGGATTTTCCTGAATTGCAGAATTTATTCCGATTCCAGTCCGGGAAAACCGGATTTCTGGAAATCCGGATATCCGAATATTCCGGATTGGAAAATCGGAATTCCGGTTCTGAATTCATTGACTTTCATGTTTTTTTCCCTTGTTTTAAGTTTAATTTTTGCAGTATAAATCCTAATCAAATATTGTTGTTTTTGAGCAGCAAAACAACTAAGCAAGTTCCCTAAAAATTACAAAGAATAATGCAACAAAAATTACAAGTTAAACTCCACAATTTGCCATGCAAGGCTCAATAAAGTCCACAATTTCAACTCCAAATCTCAAGTCCTTTTGTGAGTTAAGTCTCAAGTTCTCAACCATGTCAAATTACAATTGTCCATACAAGGCTCAACAAAGTCCACAAAGTTTTGTATTACAATATAAAGTTCAAAGGGGAAGGGAAAACAAATTACAACCATGTCAACTAAAGGATGGGGTAAGAAATTAAGAATTACAACAAATCTACAAAAGCAAACTTAAGGTTTCTTCAAAGTCCATCACACTATCATATCCATTGTCTCATCTATTATGATTTCCGGTTGCTCCAAAGTTAAATCCTTCAAGCCTACAAAACAATGAAACATAAGCAACTCCATCAACATTTAACATCAAGTAGAGTTAACACTTAATAGTTAATATTGTAAATTTAAAATATATATAAAAAACATATTTAAAACAAAAAAAATGTAAAATGAAACCAACCTTCTTCCATTTCTTCCAACATTTTCAAGTTGTCTTCAATCACTAGTGGCATAAGAGAAGTACGTAGGCAATCATTTGAGCAAACTAAAGCTTCAACCATTTTTGGAGTCAACGAAGTTCGGAAATCGTCAAGCACACGACCCGCCATACTAAAAGCCGACTCCGATGCAACGGTAGAAACAGGTATGGCAAGCACATCTTTAGCCATCTTGTGAAGAATAGGATATCTTTTTTGTTGATCTTTCCACCATGTTAGGATATCAAAATTTTGACTGTTTGGCTCTTTTGCTTCTTGTAGATACTTTTCTAACTCAGATTTTGTCTCACTAGTTTCCATACAACCCGTGTCCCTTTGAAACTTTGATGTCATCAATTCCTCAAGGTTAATGTTTTCCCGCAACCCTCTAGTCCTAGTCTTATCAACATCTTGAGTAAAGGTAGAAGTAGATGAAGTAGAAGTAGAGGTAGATGCTTGAGTTTTCTTTGGTTGTGACATGGAAGCGGCATAATAGTGAAAAAAAGAGTCTAAAACAAGCTTAATTTTAGAGGTCAAAAGATTAGCTTTTGTTGTTTCATAATTATCATTGACCATCCATTCAACATAACTCATTTTATGACGAGGGTCTAAAATGACAGCCACAAACACTAAGACATTAATGTTTTCAACATTGCCATAATATTTCTCATACTTTTCTTTCATGTTTTTAGCCATGCTCTTAATACCTTCATCCTCATCTACTAAGTTACTCTTTATCATCAAATTAGTTCCATAAATCTCATGCACATAAGAGTTGCATGTGACATATCGAGAACCTGATAACCTCAATGTTGCATCATAGAAGATGTTCAAGAAAGGCAACAAAGAGGCCACTCTCTTCCAATCATCTTCGCTTGGACCACCACCAATTTTTTTCATTTCTTTAAAACAATTAGAATCTTTCATGAGCAAGCAATCAAAAGCCTTTTTGAATTTTATAGCAGATTCAAGCATTAGAAATGTTGNCAGATTCGAGCATTAGAAATGTTAAATTCCACCTTGTTTCGACATCCAAACAAACAAGACTTCTACTTTCCAAGTTTTCTTCCTTTATACATTCTTTAAATTTTAAAAGTCTAGCGGGCGAAGATCTAACATACCTAACTAGAGCACGAATTTTCAGAATTGAAAAATCAAGTTCTTTCAAACCCTCTCTCACAATGAAGTTCAATACATGAGTCGCACATCGCATATGCAAATATTTTGACCATCCAACACACTAGACTCCCAAATGTTAAGCCTTCTCCTTAAGTAATCAATTGCAAGATCATTAGAAGATGCATTATCCACATTTACAGTTAAAATGTTCTATAAACCCCATTCATTCAAATATTTCTCAACAGTTCTACTAATGATTGCCCCAGAATGGCCGGCAATAGGACAAAAGTTAATAATTCTCTTATGCAAAACCCAATCATCATCAATAAAATGAGCTGTTAAACATATGTAACCTAAGTTTTGGCTAGATGTCCAACAATCAGTAGTCAAGCAAATCTTAGATTTTAGATTCTTAAACACATCTTTCAACTCATTTCGTGTTTGAAGAAAAAGAGCATAACAATCTCTAGTAATTGTAGTGCGTGAAGGAGGAAGAAATTGAGGATTTAGAGCTTTACAAAATGCACGAAAACCTTCACGCTCAACAAAAGCAAATGGCAACTCATCCACAATAATCATTTTAGCAAGCTCTTATCTACAAAAATCATGATCAAATTGCCAAAGCTTTGGAACCGTGTAAGTTTGAGTGGTTCCATCAGAATTCATACATGTTTTGGTCTCTAAGTCAATTCGTTTTTGGCTCATATCAATATTGGGTTGATACTTTTTACATCTTCTAATATGATTTGACAAGGGAGCAGTGCCATTTTTACTATCACAACCAACATGAGCATTGCAATACTTACATTCAGCAATGGGAGGATCATAACTGATTTTATCATAGTGATTCCACCATATGGATCGATTTTTGCGCTCAATGGTTGTGCTAGCTTTGCTCCCAGACAAGGTTGAACGCTTCCTTTTATTCTGGTGCTTTTTTGATGGTTCTTCTGCCGGTGAACTAGATTGTTGGACGTGATCCTCCGTAATTTGGTTGTTCAAGAAGTCATCAACTTGAACATTATCATTGATACTTGATGACACTAAAAACATCAAGGTAAACTAATTTAGAATTGAAGAATAATAAACATGTATGGCAAAATAATAAACAACATGTATGGCAGAATAATAACAATAATCTGTAATTTGTAATAAAACAAAAAACGAATCAAAATTACTGAGAATAATTAATCAGAAATTAATAGTTGAAATTCAGATTAATAATTAATCAGAAATTCAGAACTTTAGAATTAAACATAATCAGAAATTTGTGGACTGTAATTCATCAGAATTAAACAGAATTAATAAGAATTAAACAAAATTAAACAGAATTAATCAGAATTTAGTCAGAAATTATATCAATGACTAAGTAATCTAACAAACCAAATCAATTGACTACCAAAAAACGAAATTATTTATGTTTAATTTTGTTTATAAGAATTTCGTTTGTTCGAATATTGACTATCAAATCATATTATAGTCAGAATTAAATTGACTACCAAATCTAACAAACGAAATTGACTACCAAATCAATTAATTTCGTTTAATTATAGTCAGAATTGATTATCATAAGGAGCATTAATCTAATTTCGTTTGACTACGAATATAGNGATTAATTTCATTTATCAAAATTAGATTGATTATAAGAATTAGATTATCATTAATCTAACAAACGAATTAAATGAAATATTGATTATCATTAACTAACAAACGAATTAAACGAAATATTATCATGAATTATATCTAAGTAATCTAACAAACCAAATCAATTGACTACCAAAAAACGAATTAGAACAATAAAAACGAGTGAATTGTTGATTTATGAGTGAAAATTGTTGATTTTATGAGTTATAAACTTATAATCAATAAAAAAGAGTTAAAATCAAGTAAATAACGAATTAAAGTTGATAAAAACGAATTAAAATCAATACATCAAGTTAAATACACTTACTTTTGGCAACGGCGACGACAGATGGAAGATGGCGGCGGGCCGACGGCAATCTCCGGTGAATAGGCGGCGATCTCCGGGAAGAAGTTAGGGTTTGGGAAGAAGCTAGGGTTTTGGAAGAAGCTAGTGTTTGGGAAGAAAATTTGAGACTTGAGAGATTGAAGTTGAAAAAAAGAGGAATGGGCCTTAGGAAATGAGAAGGATAGCCCAAAAAAAGAGAATAGGCAGCAGACCAGCAGTGCAACACCGCAGCATTTTTTTTAATCCAGAATTCCGGATTTTTGAAAATCCTATTCCGGTTCTGGTCCGATTTCCGATTTAAAAATCCAGATATCTGGTCCGGTTTTTCCGATTTTCAAAAATCTTGATCGGAATTCCGATTTTTCGGAACGGAATCGGAAAATTTCGAACCGGAATTCGGAACCGTAAAATCTTGCACACCACTAGTGGTTATCTATTGAAGAATGTGAAATTGATACGAACTTTACCACATCTTTTATCCCCTTCTCTCAATTTTATAACAGTAAAGTGTTTCAGTATCTTTTCACGACATTTTCGTCATTTCACTCTTATTTTCTATTTTATATTCCTATCTTTATTACCTACCCCGTCAAATAATAAATTAGTGGGAATCTAACCTGTTTTTATTCCCATTTGTCATTATTTCTAATTCCACTTATATACCAAGCATGTTAATTGTCAGCAATTAAGATTAAAATTCCCTTTCCCACCCCCTCATTTCCAGCAAAATAAAAAGATAGAAAAGAAAAGAAATGATGCAACTTAGAATGAACGAGTGATTATGTGAAAGAGATAAAGAGAGAAGCAATCTGGAATTTTGGGAAATAGAGAGAAGCGGCAACAAGAAGCACGGAAACTGGGCGAATTCTGCAGGCTCATAAGCTCATTTCGTCGTTGGTACTTGGTAGTTACTAAATTTAATACTCTATAGTCTTTTTTATCATATACATAGGATATATATTGAAATTGATATTCTGTTGATTGAGTTATCAGTAGATTGAATGAACCCAAAACTTAGTTTTAATGTAAATATTAGTATTGTTAGTTATTGTTTCCTCTTTATTTTGAGCTTTGATGATGGTTTTTATAAGTAATCCTATTGTCTTTTTTTTTTAAATTCTTGTTATGTCAGGCTAGATTAGTTTAAAGTAGGAAGATATATTTAAGATTGGAATAATTAGTTTGGGACAATGAGAAAGCTGTGATTTTTATTGATTATGTTTTAATTTGATTGTTAATCTGTGTTTTTGCCCAAAACTTTCGAATTGTATTCGTAGATTGGTCATCTTGGTGTATAATTAGATTGTTTTATTGCTAGGATTTGGCTTGTGATAGGTAATTGCCCTTGTTGTTCCCTTAATACCGAATGGGTGTATAATTAGTGCTAAAACTTGTCATTGTATCTATGGACGATGGTTACTGATTCTTTGAGTTTCACATACCGAGCTTTTGAGATTGTGGATATTACTTCTTACTTGGCGGCTACTTTTCTAGTTACTCATGCTGCTAATTAATCGAGTCTAGAGACAATAATGCAGAATAACTGTTAAAGATAAATATCAGAAGAACAGAACGAAAGGGAAAACTTAGGTTGAATGGGGAAAATTGGGGCTTTGTTGTATATAGAGGACAAGAACAATGAGAAAGAGGAAAATCGAAAAACTTTGGGTTAAAAAAGCGAAAATTATTTAAATGTGGGGTCTCACAATTGGAAAATAGGAAAATATCAAACAAGATCACAAGAGGGAGTGCTACCTAGTTGGAAGGGTTTTAATAAGTACTCCGTTTTTTTTTTTTAACAAATTCAAAGGAATGTTATAGTTAAGTATGGAGTAGTAAATAGTAATAGAGAGAATATATCGAAATTAAGTGTAACTCAATTTGAAAATCACTTAAAATTTCTCTCAATTTTGTACTGCTCACCGTCACCACACGGTCCATACCAGACACCACTAATTGACAGTTGATGCCTTCGCTCCATCTAAACCACCTTTCACTCAAAGCTACATTAAGGTCAGTTTTTATGACATCTCTGTCTTTTTTTTTTTTTCAATCACCTGAATTATCAAAGTAAAAAAAATAAAAATAGTAAGCCCTACCCCAATTCCTTATTTTAGAACAGTCATACTTTGAATTCAGTACTTTGTTCAATATACTTTCGATTTATGGATTGTTTGGATCGTTGAATTGTTTACTTCTTGCCATTTTAAGTTGAAATGAATTAAATTATTCTTTATGATTGGAATGAAGTGAATTGAATTGATTGGAATTGAAATGCATTTGCCTTCTTATGAATGATTGTTGGGATGACTTTTATTGAAAAAAGTATGTGTTCCTTCAAGTTTTCTATGCAATAAATCGTTAACGGTCAATTGTAATTTTCATTTGAACTTGTTTAATATATTCATTTGCTTTGGGTTTTAAGACTTTTTATACACAAGCTTACGATGCTAATATCATGATTTTTGGTGGTGTGTGGGTTATGATTTTCATGTCACTTCATTTTCTTTCTATTGTTTATGTTTACTTATATTCTTGTGCTTTTGTGATGGATGAATAATTGAATGTGTATTGCACTTGTGATTGAGTTAGTTTCTTGACATGGTACCTGTAGGGCAAATAAGTATTGGAGTGAATATTCTACAAGTTGGTTTAACTATCATAATATTATTTTTCTTGTTTCTAGTTTTGGTTTATACGCATCGATTCCTGTTCAAATGATCTTAATTCGCCTCCAGCTGTTCTTATAGACATGATTAATGCCTTTTTTTGTACGATAGTAAAAGAGCTAACTTTGTGGGAATTGGTGGTGAGGTGGAGGGGGGATGACTTGACTAGAGTTGAGTTTATACTGACTTACAGCGTAATTAGTTTGAGCATGTTGAACTTTTTCTGATATCGTAGGGCTTTCTACTAGCTTTTGTTAAAGAGTTATCTGGATCTGATTCTGTTCATGCTATGTTCTTTTTTTTTTTTTTTTTTTTTTTTTTTTTTTTTTTTTTTTTTNTCAAAGTGAATTACAATAAGTGAATTCAAGTAAATTCGAAAATTAAATAAAAAGAAACTAAACTAAACTAAAGTAAAAATAAACACACACAAAATTAAGTTAAAACACTAAAGAAAAACTAATCCTAAAAATATTGAATTCAAGTGAATTCAATCTTGAAAATATTTTTGTGTTTTTGTTTTTTTTTTATATTTTTTTTTTTTTTTTTTTTTTTTTTTTTTTTTTTTTTTTTTTTTTTTTTTTTTTTTTTTTTTTTTTTTTCAGATGATGCATGATAAGCAGTATTAATAACAAAACACTCAGATGTCATTAAAGCTCTTCTCTTGTAATCAGTGGGCTCACCTTCAAAGGTATATACAGCGCATATATTACACCTTTTCTATTCTTATGTGTCCAAGTGTTGGGCAAGAACATGTTCTATATTTTTTTTGCATGTTTTTAGTTCAAGTTGAAGCATATAAGTATCTTAACTATGAATAAGTGTTGAGTAGGCACAGGTATTGAGGGTGAAATGATGAGTCAGAGCAACATAACTATTAAAAACCTGGCCACTTAGTTACTTCCTGATCTGTTTTGTCTACTATTTTGCTGGTCAGCCCTGTGTCCTTGCCAACATCTAGAGGAATTCAGATAAAAGCTGGACCAAGATCTTTCAGAGTACCAAAAAGCGCACAGCACAAGTATCTGTCACCAAGTTTATGCTTTACTATGGATCAGAAAAGCCAGCATGAGACTCCTGTTGCTGTAATTCAAAAAGATGGTGTGATTATTGTGGATCATGGCTCTCGTAGGAAGGAGTCTAATATTTTACTGAGTAAAGCCTATTCATCTCTCCATAAATTTATTTTCTCCTCCTTTTGTCAATTTTTGGGAGCTTTATGTCGATTATTTTATTAATTTTACGGAGGATTTACGATTATTTTATTATGTTTGTGAGAGGTTGGCGGTGGGTGGGCAACTATGCGTACTCTCAGCTGCATTAATGATGTACTCACTTGTGTACGGCAGATGAATTTGTGCTTATGTTCAAACGCAAAACTGGTTATCCTATTGTTGAGCCTGCACACATGGTACTTACTATTAGTACATATCATGTATTAAATTGTTAGGAATTGTCTAAAGATGGAGATTACTTATAGTCTTATAGGCATTTAAGCCAACATCCCATTGCCTTTTCTATGCTTTGAGGAATGTGTGACTGGTACAATATTTTCTGTGTACGAAATAGAAAGAACTATTTAGACAAAACATTTAAGTGATGAGTTGGAACGATACTAGATGATCATTTGAATCTGTCAATGAAAGCCACTAGTGAGTGATACTTGTTATACCTACTTAAAAAAAAAAAAAACTTCTAAATGATGTAATGCAATCTGTTTTAGTTATTTTTGTGTGGAACATGTTTTCCTGACTTCTGATCATGCTCCATGTATTATTGTTTAGGAATTGGCAGAGCCGTCCATAAAAGATGCTTTTGATTCTTGTGTCCAGCAAGGGGCAAATCGTGTTATCATAAGCCCCTTCTTCCTCTTTCCTGGACGACATTGGCATCAGGTAAGAACACTAAAACTGCAGTAGGGGCTTTGTAATTTTGGTCAGATGATGTTATGGACATAGGCTTATCAAACTCTCCCAACCCGCACCCTTACTTTCTAACCCATCCAAAGGAATAAAGGGCGGCTGACACACATAACTGAATTCCAAAAAAAAAAAAAAAAGTTTGCAGCTTTTGTTATCGTTCACATTTTCTAAATTAGATCTATATGCAGCTCACTGCATTGCATGACGTTATCATTAGTGCAGAGATGTTGTACTTAGAAAGGTTTTGATGGAAGCTTTTGGACTTTTAAATTGCAAATTTAATTGGGATCTTTTGGTTGCTGTATAGGATATCCCTTCACTTGCAGATGCTGCTGCACAGGAGCATCCTGGTATCAACTACCTTGTCACAGCACCATTGGGTCTGCATGAGTCACTTGTGGTATCAACTTCATCCCTTCTCTTTCTTTGGTTACCTTTGAACTCCTGTCCCTCCTAAAAAATTTGGTTGGCTTGGTTGTGCTACTTGAAGCCATGTGATGGAAAATTAAATATTTATAGATAAAATATGATCTTCGAATGCTTACAGATCCATTCAAGTTAACATTTACACATTTTGATTAAGTTTCGTTGCAGGCTCGCCTTGCACTTCCATATTCAACAAGATTGATTTACTTGTGGTAAACATGACCAAATGCACCTTCACCGTTCTTGACCATGTACCTTAATCATTCATATTAAGCTTTGATAGTTAGAAAACTGGCTGAGTTAATCTATCCACCTCCTGAATTAAGTTCACAGTTGTCAAATCTATTAGTTCGCTGTTGTAATTCAGTAGGGAGGAGGTAAAGGAGGGGTGGTAGTTTTCAGTAGGATCTGAATGGAAATAGAGAAGGTGTATTCGGGTTCTTTTTAAGAGATTGTATTATTCTTGTTTCTTTTTATGTTTTTATCAACTTTTACATAAACATGAACATTAAAACATCAATATCAAATAATCAATCGAAGCCTTAGTCTTATAATTGGAGTCGGCTACATGAATCAAAGGTAATTATTGCATGTGGTCATCCACATAAATTTTTCTTCTCCATCCCCAATCTCGGTCGCCTGTTAATCCAAAAGCTTCACATCTTTTCTAACACCTTCCATCCAAGTCATTTTCGATATCCCCCTATCTCGTTTGAAATCTCCGCGATCCCACTCTTTCACTCGTTAGTCGTCACGCCGGAGCTCCCTAAGGTCTCTGTCTCACATGTCCAAACCAATGTATATGATTTTTGCTTAGTTTGCTTGCAATGTCTGTGGCACCAACTTTCCTGCCTATGACTTTATTTCTGATTCTATCTCTTACAATGTTCGTGCACATTCATCTCAACATCCGCATCTTCGTAACTCAACCTTTCGAATGTTCTCCATAGAGCAACAATGGTCTTATGGCAGCCCTATAGAATTTCCCCTTCAAATTTAAAGGAGTGTTTCGATCACACAACACTCCGAGGCTTCCTCTGAGCCACTTTGGTCATATCACCATTCTTTTGAATAAATGACCCAAGATATTTAAAACATACCCTCATATCGAGAATTTATCTGTTCAACCTCCCCCCCCCCCCCCCCCCCCCCCCCCCCC
>PYUH01000127.1:1203058-1219776 GCA_016808085.1 Suaeda aralocaspica
CCCCCCCCCCCCCCCCCCCCGGTGACCCAAAGTGGCATTCCATATACTCTGTCTTACTTCAACTTAGCTTAAACCTTCTAGACTCCGACCTTTGCTTGCATTGTTCTGATATAGCATTAACCCTATTTTTAGTTTCATTCACCAACATGATATCATCCGCAAACAACATGCACCATGGTACCTCATTTTGGTTCATTTCATAAAATATGATGAAGTTTGACGCTGGGTGTTACTGGCCTACTTTATCCATGCTTGAGATAAATCCAATGGTGGAGTTATTAAAACATCAATAACATTAATTATTTGAAAATTTTGATGTTGTCTGGCTTTTCATTAATTTACCTAATATAATCCCACCTTCTGATTATCCAAACAAAGACCCGCCTTTGACATCAAACTACCCATTTCCGACCCAACTAACGCAGGTCATTGCAACCTTTTAACCCCAATTGCCGTCACCTCTCACCCATTCACTTCCATTCCCTTATCGATGTTACCCACCACCACTCACCTTATCAACGCCACCTTCTACCATTCCATTGTCCATCTCACCCAATTTATAACATCACCCATCATTACTCACCATAGTTTCACCTTGATTGAATAATATGCCCGTAAAAACTAAAATACAAGAGAAAGTTGAAGCTGAATTTGAAGTGAACCATTGCAAGGTCACGCTATTGGAATAGGAAACAAGAATCCACTTACTGACCCACAAGTCAGGTAATTTTCATGACCCACACAAAAGCCTAGTAGTTTTGTTTTTTTGTTGCATAAATGAGCAATTAGCCCTTTTAGTGTCCCTAAAGAATTTCAAATTCTCAACTTCGTTGCGGTCACTTCTGCTTTACAGCTGAGACAATCTTACTAAACCTTGCCCCTACCTCTATATATGCAACTTTATATAATCCTTTGAAGCCCTGTACAATTCTTTTCAGTTTTTGAACAACTTGAAACATAAGCACCCTAGGCCCAAGTCTTGCTCACAATGTCTTGGAATAAGGGATGATGAGCCCACATATCAAAGAATTTGAAGGGCCTTGGACCAGGCAGCCTGCTAGCATCAAAAACAACGATTGCAGGCAGTGAATCCAGCGATCAAACCATACATTAGGCTTAGAGTGGACATAAGTGTCAGAATAGCCATGAACCCACTCATTGACTAGAGTCCTTTCTTTAAATAGAAGCATTGATTTTACTTCTTTCTTGTTGTGTCGCCTTCTGATCATGAGATTGAGTTGCGTCAGTGATTAAGAGGATTGCTGTTATTTTCGAGCATACATGGTTTAGAAGACATGAGAATTACGTTCTTGAAGGTTTTTTGATTAAAAGATTCAATCTTGGTTGTTTTCTTGAAGAATTCCAGTTTTAGGATTTTGCAGATTGTTTGACTTGTGCAATTTTTCACGGACAGCTCGCTTTGAACTAGGAGACGTGTGATTACTGTTGGAAAGCTTATATAATCTACTTCCAAGGAAAATAATTTCAAAAATTCAGAAAATTTCGGAAGTCATTGTTGTATCCTGTTTTTTGTGCGACTGTCAAATTGGAAATCAGTTTTTAGTTAGATTTGTTTTAGTTGGAGTTTAAGTATGTTTAAGATTTCGTTAGGACGTGTTTTAGTGTTTGCCTATAAATATTCCTTGGTTTTTATTAATAGCATAGATAGTTGAATGTGTCAAATTTATGCATGTGCTTAGAAACTAATTTTGGATTAGTGTAAGTTCAAAATTATTCTTGTGAGTTGAGAGTGAATCAATCCATAAAACCCTTAGTTTTAGGTGAGTGAGCCTAGGATTAAGTGGGAGATTATTCGTTTGGTGAGTAAAGCCACTTGATTGTTCTCAAAACCCCATTAATTCGTGATTTTTGCGAGTGAAACCATAATTGTGAATTAAGATCCTTAGTGAATTATAAGTGAGTGAAGCTTATTTGATCTAAATTAATTTTTGTTGTAATAAAGAGCTAGAACCCCCAAAAATACACATCAATCTTACTGTATACTTTCAGTTCACTGCTGCTTGTTAGTTCAGCTGTAGAGGACCCAGCTTGATTCATATTCTTCAAGCAACAATGACTAGTACATGTTTTAAACTGATCAAGCTCAGAATTTGATGCAGCTTAACTTCTAAGTTAAGAGGGCAGAAAAAGTTTCCCATAACTATCCAGGCTTTGAAGCGAGACAAGAACCACTTCCTTTCTGATTGCCACCCTCTTAGGACTCAAAACAGCCTTAGCCAAAGTGTCAACCATGAGATTCTTAGAAGATAGGACTTGAACTGATTTCTTGTTTCAGTCTCCTAATGTGATGTTGTGTTCCATCACCACCAGGATTAGGTTAAGTTGTACCACCCCTTTGTCTCCGAACCTTATGTACCTTAGGCGGTTGAGTAAAAAATGCACCATGTGCCCCAGCTTTCCACAACTAGTACTTTTCCTAGGCACCCAATCGAGGAAAAAAAACCCTCTCCGCTATACCTCAGTTCCATACACATTAACAAAAGAAACGAAGTCACGGAATTCACTGTTAATGTCCATTTCCACAAGACACCTAGCATAGGTAATTTTGACTCTTGTCTCTAGCCTGTGTAGCTACGTCAAGCTTGATTGGTTACCCAAGGAGGCCTACAATCTAGCTAGACACCCTTGGCCCCAATAATTTAGAGGTAAGTCAGTATTTGAACCCACACAAGGACCTTTATAAACTTGCTTATATCCTTTTCCATCCATCTTCTCATTGCTTTACAAACTCAGGCAGTTTATTAAACTACAGGTGTGCAGAAATTAAGGCCTCGTTTTTAGATTCACATTCAAAAATTGAATCAGTGAAATTCCTCTGTGGACGAAGATCACCTTATCTGTATTATTAGCACCCTATTACCCTATAATGCATATATACGACGACATAACCCATCAAAAGCCTTAATAGACGGGTTATAACCATAACAGAAGCTATAGTACCCATCTTCTAGTACTCTATTTCATCTTCAACATCCATCATAAACAATTGCAATTCAGGTTTAACATGCTTTTGAGCAGAAAGAACCTCAATGTAAGAGTAAGAAATTACGTGTGCAGATACTCTGTTATTGCAGGAGGAACATTCAGGATTCCCACCATTGTTAGACCTTGAATGAAGCGCATCCAACCACTCAATTAGAATGGAATTCTCCCTAGAAACCTGAACTAAGTCATGAATTGATTGTTCCGGAGAAACTAAGCAATTATCCAAATCATCACTCATCAACGTTGAGAGTTGGGATTCCCTCAAACTTGACTACTTGAGAACTTGGTTTCACCTTTGAAACAATGTTGCCATAACCCATGGCAGAAAGAGAGAGAGAGAAAGAGAGAGAGAGAGAGAGGGAATGCCGAGGTTTAGAGAGAGAGTTTGTTAGTTCAGTTTATCACATCCCTGGATATTGCTATTAGATGTGAGAGTAAGGGCATGTAGTACAGGATTACAACCCTACGTACTTGTATAGGATAGCTTTGTTTTTTTTTTTTTTTTATTATCTTGTTAGTCTCATACTTGAGTATTTGTGGCATTTTTGTTTGTTTGGAATTGTCAAGTTGTGAAAAGATACATGGGAATTATTTTTTGTTCAGTTATTATGTGAATTTCCTCTAGTTACACCCATCCAATGTCACCCTAGTTCAGATTGTGAACAAAGTAATTGAGGTTTTGATGCGGACCCGTAGCAAATATACAAGTTGATGGAACATGAAACCTTCCCACTTCCATGCTTCAATGTGTTCGCTAGTAACATCTTGTGATGCTGAGATCAGTTTTTCAAAGTGACATACAACTAAGACAGAATATATTGATTTTGATTTTGATTTTTGCAATTTGATCTCGCAGGATGTTGTGAAGGATAGAATTGACTATTGCTTAAGCCATGTAGCCGCAGAAGTGGAGGAATGTGCAGTATGTGCTGGAACAGGCAGATGTAAATTGAAAATTCAGGATTCTGAAAATTAATCTGCAATTGTCCTCCTGATTTACTGACTTTAGCACACCACACCTCTATGGCTCTATGCATCAAACAAGGTGATTGTTTTTAGACTATCAAATATGGATGCTGATGTAATGAGGTTCATAGAAAAGGTTTAACTGCACTACGAACCATGTGTCTGCAAACCTAAGCTAAGTGGCTTTTTTTCTTTCATTCCGTTCTCATTTGTTTGGCAGGCAGCATGGTGTATGATTTGTGGGGAAATCATCATGATCAGTAAAGTGCACAAGGTGAAGAATATAACACTTTTACTTGAGAAGGGCGAAGAATGTATGTCATATTATGAAACCTCAGTTCACATTCATAGCCTTAAGACGACAACATTACATGTCAATGTAGGCAAATTGCAATGCTGCATTGTATTCTTTGTGATATGATCATGTTAGTGTTATAGAAAATAGGGTTTTAATAGACTATTGGTGGGAGAGAATAGATCTATCTATTATTCGATTACAATGGGATATATATATATAATATAGAGAAGGGTTCCTTGTAAAGTGAATCCTAATTTCCGGAATATTCTAGATCATACATAAGGGTATAATGGGCATCCACTAAATACATATATTATATAACACTCCCTCTTAGATCACGATTATCAAATAGTGTGCCTCGTTAAAACCTTAATAGAAAAACCGTATGGGACAAAACCTAGTAGAGGAAAAAGAGTACAACACTTTCGAGATACGCCTTAGGATGTTGCCTTGTGAAAAACCTCTCCAGGAAAACTCAATGTGGGATAAAACCATGGTTAAGGAGAAAAGAGTACAACGTGTATTTTTTCCCCTTGATGGATGCATAACTTGAGATATTCTTGAATAATGAATCCAACGTCTTTGGTAGTATCTTTGCACTTGAAGTAGAATAACATTCAACTCCTTTGTAGTTGATCCTTCCTGATTGGACTTCAATCTTGAAAATAACATATGTTGTGTTTATCATAACTTCATATTTGTCAAGTTGACATAAATAATAAACTCATGCTTTTTTTCGGGAAGTTAACTATTGATAATTATATATTAATCATAATTTATGACAACTTGTGATATTATCAACATCATTGTCTAACTTTATGTAGATTAGTAATTACATTTAAGTATTTCTTTGTTTATGGTTTTTCTGGACCATAAAAGGATTATCCTTATAATATCAAACTTCTCCAATGAACATAAGATTATGATTATCTCTCACATGCTCAAACTTCAAGTTGAGTGTTGACAATCTAGTCAACAATACTTTAGGAGAGTTTTGTATTCTAAATAAAGAAACTGAAAGACTTTATATTTGAATATGTCATATATAAATTCTTCTGGAACTTTTATACATGATTCATAACAAGTTATTAAGCCTTCATATTATTACAAATACATCCTCATTGAAGTTTAATATTTTTTTCCATGTAAGTCTTCATATTATTGTAAACACAGCCTACTACATTATGTACCAAATTTCACGTACATCACAATTATTGTATAGAATTAGTGCATGTAAATGATGAGATGTAAAATGTATACCAACAATATATTGAACATCAAACATGTATATGCTGAGTGATTCATCTAATTACTATCTACATATGCAATGAATAATGCGTTTATCTACGACTCATACATGCACATAAATGTAAGACTAAAATATGTAAAACACTGTACAGTGTGGATTTCAAAATCCATTGTTGGACTTCTGGTCCTTGATGATAATCATTATTCTTCTTTAGTTGGACTTCAAGTCCATGATAAGCTTTGATCATTGTCAATATGTCGACATAAAAGTGGACTTTCATTTCAGATCCCTATTCTCAAAGCCACTACTTTTGCATATGCATATAATCCATCGGTTTTATCATATACCGGTATCACAATTTTAAAGATGTAATTTGCATGCTATTTTATAATGATATCTGAATACATTTCCCATTGGTATCATTAGGCGATTATAACATCTAAGTTCTTATATCATAGGCATCTGTTTTATTCAGATATCTATATCATGTCTGGGGCACACATTATGGTATTAATATACCATTACACTTTCAATAGTGTCAACTGCACTTTCTTACCATATATTACATATTTATTTTAGAACCGATCATATAACCTACACTTCAAGTGTAGTGATTCAAGCATTATTGGCAAGATTTATCTCAATGTATACACATATTATGACCAAAATGTATCTTCAACGCTATGTAACATGAGATATAACTGAATGCAAATCAAACCATAGAGGTGCAATATATCTTGATAATATATAGGAAAAATTCATACAAATAATCCCAACTATGAGCGTTCACCTAATAAAAGACCGGACTTTGATTAATTCAAAAATGGACCCAACTTTTATACCCTCCCAATTTTGGACCCTCTTAAATTTTAACTTGTAAAATCAAGTAAATCTTGCTAATTATCCAATTTTTGCTTAAACAGGACCACCCGAAACCACCACCACAACCATCCCTTCCACCCGAAGCCTCCAAATGTTAAGAAAAAACCGGATAATTAACAGGATTTACTTGGTTTTACAGGTTAAAATTCAGGAGGTTCCAAAATTGGAAAATGAGCATGAAAGTTGGGTCTATTTTTGGATTAATCAAAGTTCGGTCTTTTATTAGGTGAACGCCCATAGTTGGGATTATTTTTATGAATTTTTCCTAATATATAGACAAAAGTTGGCAATTATATCTCTAATAGTCATTATAGGGATCATCACTTTATAATTCAGTAATTTTGCCAACTTATCTCAATTCTTCTCCTCCTAAGTTGGTAAAATTTTCAAATATAGGGGCATCATATTCTTAGCCAACTTAGTATATAATTTCATGTACAAAAAATGTTTCATCCAATATAAGATATATATATATATGTATGTATGTATGTATGTATGTATGTATGTATGTATGTATGTATGTATGTATGTATGTATGTATGTATGTATGTATGTATGTATGTATGTATGTATGTATGTATGTATGTATGTATGTATGTATGTATGTATGTATGTATGTATGTATGTATGTATGTATGTATGTATGTATGTATGTATGTATGTATGTATGTATGTATGTATGTATGTATGTATGTATGTAACAAATTTCATCGCTTAGAAGAGATATATTCAACAAACCATCTGTCTCTTATGGAGAACAATCAATGAAAACCATCTCTTCTATAACTTATGATTTACACCGCACATGTGTTTTTAAATTCATCATAAATTGTTCTCTTCTAGAGATTAATAACAATGGGGTGACATTTATTGTACAGTTGTTGGTTTATTCTTGTGTGCTGACATTCAACAGCCTCAATCAAAAATGAATGCTATATAAACATAATTACTCCACTCAATGATGATCTTTTGGATTGCCAATGACTTTGATAATGAGTTATAGAAAAAGACTTTTTACTTACTCAAAGTGTTAACATACAAGGTGATTTGGTAAGTCTTTAGTCACATAATATGGAACAACATATAAGCTATCTTAGTGAACTTCTAGTCACCCATTACATACTTATATCCAAAGTTGTTGAAAAATAACTTTATTCTTTTCTTGAAATTTTCTTAATAATCACAATCCAAATATAGCTCAATTTCAATGTTCATAAATTATGTCTTGCCATTCAAAACATTTCACATATTTAACATGAGAGAGTGCTAGCACATTATCTCATATCAAATTGAAACTTCAGGTTTCTATTACGGGTGATTATACATTATAATTGGATGGCCTAATTTAATTATCACATCTAAATATTTTTCTAAATTCTAGCCAGTTTTCAAATACTATTGATCACTTTTATTATACATACTTCATGCATAGCCATGAACATTAATATGATGTGATATTAAAACACTAACAGGTATTTCTTTCTATACTCGGCAAGACTAATACTTTATCCAATAATCACTCATACTCTGCTACAGCACTGATTATTATCATGATACATGTTTTTTGTGTTTTACATTTTATACTCTTCAGGAGTATTCTTAAAATCTTGGTACATATCAATTTTACCACGCGTATCTTTAGAACTCAATTGTCTACCATGCTTCAGGTGTGCTCTATATTTATTAGCAATTCACATTGTCCTTCCAGGACATATATTTTAATTAAAACACATATGAGTGGTATATAATCAATGACATTCATTCATATCCATATTCATATTACATTTAATTATCATGTGGCCACATCTATTAAATAAATCATTATATGTACCATACATCAGTATATTTTACAATTCATGGAATAAATACTATGTACCCCCCCCCCCCCCAATACTTGCATATGGGGGGCATGAAATTAATCCAACAACTTTTAAGTCTCATATGTTTCAAAAGCTATAGATTCATTAGGCAATATCATGTACCATGTAAAGTATATCATGCTTATGATACACCCATCTTTTCCTCTTGCCCAAAGATATAAATCTTTATATTGAAATTTCTCAATATATGGGAATATATAATAAAATACATTATTCAAATGTGTTCCTCACAAAGTCATTATCATTATCTTAAACTCATAAAATTATTTATTTTTTAAAAATAAATATTATGTATTCATGTTTACAATCCATATGAAGTTTCACATAAATTATAATCTAGGAAACATCATGCAAACATGCTAGTTATTCCTTCAATGATACAATTTTCATTCACTTCTAAAACATGAGTATATCTAGTTATCTATGCATCATTAATATGCACCTAAAGATAGTATATTAATTATTCAATATCTTTGAATATTATATCCGCATGACATTGAGTACATAGGCTCATAGTTGTTTTGTGGCCTGAATGGTGGATATAAAAGCATACCGTAGAAACTATGGAAATTTCTAGGTCATGAAAATATATCTTGATGAGTATTCTTGACCCTATGTAAATTTAAGGAACATCACTTTTATATGTACATGTATTTTTCATAGATTTAAGAAACTTTTGGTATATATATACAAGTACTTCATTATCAATTTACTCATTCTAATCATCCGAATTCATGTAGGTATTTAACAACACATATAGTTAAATCCAATCATACATTAAGATTTTAAATTTAAATAAATTCATGATAATATGTATCATGAGAGTCTCAACTTATAACATCAAGTATTAATGTGACCAAAGTACTACATTGTGAACAATAGAGTTAGAAACTAATACGATGGGCGTAAAAACCAACATTGATACTCTGATTGAATCACTACTTATTTGCAGAGGAAAATAAAGATATAGGAAATTGCAATTAAATAGACTTTTATGTTTGAGGAAACGGGCATAATTGCCATTTGCCACGTTACAACTTTCTGAAGTTAGTGTAGCCGTGTATTATGCATTCTGTAAATTTGTTTGTTATTTTAATTACTCCATAACGTTGTGCTTATTTGATATCATATATGGTCTACGACTAATATAATTTTTCCATGACATGTTGATATCCATGATTATTATATACTCATGATACTATGTGTCAAAATAATGGATAGTGTGTGAATCCGATAAGTCAAGCAATTTTACCCATGTTAGTTTTTTTCTTGATTAACCTATGTATGCTCTTTGATAACTTACTTTTATATCGGAATTTTAGGCATTTTGGGTGCATATTTAGAGCATATTAGGTTCATATAGTTGTATTTTAGGCATTAATTGCATAAATTATCCATTTTTTTCTTTATTACGCTCCGTTTGTGGTTTCTTAATTTTTCAGGTAGTTTTACAACTATTTGGAAGCTTTCGGAAGCAAGTTAAGTGAAGCGGATAATTATAAAAGAAGAGTTGAAGATTATGGACGTTTCACACGAGCATTATCATCATAGAAGTCCATTTTGCATCTATGTGGGTTATGGCATAGTTTATTTGGGTGTAATTGAGTTAAAAGTGAAGAAATATTCATTAGTTGTGAAAGATCAGTTTGACCAATGCTCACTATTTTGGTCATAACTCGAGATTTACTCATAAGATTGATGCGATTCAAGTTTCATTGGAAACTAGATTCATGGTGCTTCACAACGGTAGGTCATATGTCTCATTCCAATGCCTAGAACTCAAGTTACAGCCTTCCAAAGTCAACCCAGCGTTTCAGAACGCGAACCAGCGCCCATTGGTTTGTGCGTTTTTCTCCCTCAAGTTGCTGCTCGGCCAGCTGGTTTTCCATGGGGAGCTCGTCGTCCCCTTCTGTGCAAAAGGGCCTAATTTTTTATATTTGCAATTTCCTAATTTATTTTCCTAATATATTTTTCCTACTCTAATTCTAGAAAAGATAGATAGGAAAGGGATTTAAGAGAAAAAAGGGGACTAGAGATTAGTTTTTTTGGGAGGCTCTTAAGTTTTCACGCATAATTGTAACCTCTTCTTCTCTCTTTTTCTCCTCAACATTCAACATTCAAAGTTCATCATTCTTCCATTAATTCAAGTAAATTTTCTTCATTTCTTTCTTGTTATTATTATTAATCATGTTTTCTTTTATTATCTCTTTGATTTGCTTAATTAATATGTGTGAGTAGTTTTCCAATTCTAGGGTTAAGTAAAACCCTAATCATGATTAATTCTTAATTAATTCCCTTAAATTCCCAGTTTAATCGTTAATTGTTCTTGCTTAATTGAATGTGCTTATGCCAATACTAGATTAGGGATAATTAGTATTGTTATGATTCCATTGTCTCTATCACAACGAGATTTGGGTTTTGACGGATTTGATTAATTCATTTAAGGACATGAAATTTTCCATGGGAATAGGTAGACCGAATTTTTAAGAAATTAGGGTGCCGTGTTTAATGTCTTCAATTTGTATGATTCCACGGGAGTAGGTTTGATTGCATTTTAGAGAAGCCATAAATACTCGGGAGAGGTTTATGGTATTTTTAGGGCGTGCCTTTCTTCTTGAGCAACTGATTTGTTAAATTGGGGTAGGAATTAGTATTTGCATTGATTATGCTAGTGGTGATGCTTAATTCTAGGTGTTTTTTATCATAGAATTTATCTTTAATCCTTATTAGATTGCATTAGTCAATTTAGCTAGTTTAGTCGATTAATTCTCTCAATCAATAATTTGGTTACTTGCTTAGCTAAATTTGAGTCAATTTAATCAATTCAAAACGCTTAGTCTCTTGGGATTCAACCCTACTTGCCCAAATACATTAGTTAGGTGGTTTAGATAGGTTTATTTTTGATAGGTTCGCGACGACTTCATCAAATTTTGGCGCCGTTGCCGGGGACTAACGGTATTTGAATTTGTTATCTTTGATTTATTTTTGCTAAGCTTTTGATTTGGATTGTTGCTTCGGCTATCATCTCCTTTTGGTTCGATCTTTTGTGTCTAGTTTCCTTGTTGCATGCAAACTCGAAGTACATGTTCAGAGGAATTGATTCCAATAGACCTTGAAATCGAAGCTACTGCACGTAAGGAAGAAGGTAAACGTAGAAGAAATTGAAACAAGCGGAAAACATGGCCGAGCAACCTAATTCTTTGTGGGAATATGGTGTACCGGACACAACAACTGGAGTACTTTCAAGCATTGTGAGGCCAACCGTTGAGGCTGCGAATTTCGAGCTGAAGACTCACTTTATTCAATTCATCTCTAATGACGCATTTTCAGGCTCTCCAAGTGAGTGTCCCATAAGCCATATTGACAGTTTTCTGGAGAAGTGTGACACCATCAAGATCAATAATGTTCTGATGATGCTATTAGACTACGTCTTTTCCTTTCTCTCTCCGAGATAGGGCAAAGCAGTGGTTGAGAGATGAAGGCAAGGGTAAATTTGATACATGGGACAAATTGGTTAAGGCGTTCTTAGTGAAATTCTTGGGCCAAGAGAAGACAGCACAACTAAGAAATCAGTTAGGTACTTTTCGACAAGAGGAAGATGAATCATTATATGATTCTTGGAGGAGATTTCATCGATTGCAGAGACAATGTCCTCATCATGGGATCCCTGAATGGATGTTGATACAGACTTTCTATAATGGTTTGACACATCACAATCGGCTTTACATTGATGCTACATCTGGAGGTTTTATCATGACTAAGAATCCAACTGAGGCTAAGGATTTAATTGAGAAGATGGCTGCAAATGATAACTATCGCCCATGTGGTCGAAGTGCTACAAAGAAAGGAGGTCGATATGATGTCGATGCTTTAACTACATTGACTAACACTGTGCAAGCATTATCTCATAAGGTTGATCAACTTCAAATTGATTCATCTATGGTGGCTTCATGTGACACATGTGGGGTACAAGGACATATAGCTAATGAGTGTCAAC
Organism: Suaeda aralocaspica; assembly: GCA_016808085.1. Classification (NCBI taxonomy): domain Eukaryota; kingdom Viridiplantae; phylum Streptophyta; class Magnoliopsida; order Caryophyllales; family Amaranthaceae; genus Suaeda; species Suaeda aralocaspica. The sequence goes on from PYUH01000127.1 coordinate 1,215,337, forward strand.
TCAATACTGCTGGGATGACAATTGAACAGGCCAATGCTCTCTATAATAATAATTCTCAAAAAAAAGCCATTTGATCCTTATTCCAACGCATACAATGAAGGGTGGAAGCATAATCCTGCATTCTCATACAAGAACACTCAAGCTCAATTGAATCTGCCCCAACAAGCTCATAGCAACTTCAATCCACCAGGTTTTTAAGCCAGGGCACCTTTCAATCAACAGTTCAACCAACAACCACCTCCTTCTCAACAAAATTCTAGCTTGGAGCTCATGATGGAGAACTTCATATCCTCTACAAATAGCTCAAATCAACAGTTTCAAGCCTACCAAATGAAACAGAATGAAAAGTACGATAGTCAAATCCAGCAAATACTGGCCCAAAAAAAAAATTTGGAGAATCAAGTAGGCCAACTTGCCCAACAATTAAGCCAATTATCAAAGACTCCTGGGCAATTTCCTGGGAACACTGAGCAACCTCAACAGGGTCAAATGAACGTTGTGACCTTAATAAGTGGTAGAGAGCTAGAAGATCCACCAATGAAGGTACCTCAGAGTAAGGAGACAGTTGTAGAAGAGAGTGTTGAGCCCGAGAAAGATATAGAGAAGGAAGCTACCGTCACTCCCATTGAGCCATACAAGCCTCCTGTTCCATTCCCGCAAAGATTGGCATAAGCTAAGCTAGAGAAGAAGTATGGGAAGTTCCTTGATATATTGAAGAGGCTGCACATCAACATTCAATTTTTAGATGCTATTTCAGAGATGCCTTCCTATGCGAAGTTCTTAAAAGATATGCTCTCAAACAAGAGGAAGATCGAGGAGCATGTTATTGTTGCATTAACTGCGGAGTGTATTGCTATTTTGCAAAATAAGCTTCCACAACAGCTTGGAGATCCGTGTAGGGGTATTCCATCCCTATAAAGCTCGGTGACATCGAAATTAAGAAGGCCTTATGTGATCTTGGAGCAAGTGTCAGTTTAATGCCCTTATCAATTTGCCAGAAGCTTCAAATGGGTGAACTAAAACCCACACGTATCCCTTTACAATTGGCGGATAGGACAGTTAAATTTCCTCTTGGTATACTTGAAGATGTTCCTCTCCGAGTGGGAAAATTCTTTATGCCATGTGACTTTGTAGTTATGGAGATGGAGGAAGATGTACAGGTTCCCATCATCCTTTGGGAGACCTTTCTTGGCCACTGCTGGTGCAATCATTGATATTTGAAGAATGGAAAGATCACTTTTGAAGTTGGTAGTGAGAACATCGAGTATAATCTCATAAATTCTATGGAAGCCCCTTCTATGGGAGAGACTATTTGTAGAGTGGATACTCTAGATGAGGTCTTGGAAATCAAGGCTACCACGGTGTCACATGATGATCCGCTTGAAAAGCTTCTAGTGAAGGATGTAATTGATGATGATATGGAGTCCTTGAGCTACAAGAAGATCCTAGATGATGCTCCAATTCTTGAAGATCCTCACTTTGAAGTGCTTAATGTGGAGGAATATAAGGGGAGTCCTACGCCCCCTGAGGTAGAGTTGAAACCCCTCCCCTCTTCATTAAAATATGTGTATTTAGGTGCTAATAGTACATATCCTATTATTGTCAATGCTGAGCTTGATGACATCCAAATTGAGAAATTGCTTGTTTTGTTGAGAAAGTATAAAATTGTCATAGGGTACACCATTGATGATATTAAGGGTATTAATCCCTCATTTTGTACGCATAAAATCATTCTTGAGGACGGGATCATACCTCCTCTATTGAACCTCAACGGAGACTTAATTCAAACATGAAGGAGGTTGTGAAAAAAGAAGTTTTAAAATTACTTGCTGTAGGTATAATCTACCCTATCTCAGATAGTAAGTGGGTTAGCCCCGTACAAGTTGTTCCGAAAAAAGGAGGTATGACCGTTGTTAAGAATGATAAGGGTGAGTTAATATCTACTAGAACTGTGACAGGACGGCGAATGTGTATAGATTATAGAAAATTGAATAAAGCCACCCGAAAAGATCATTTTCCCTTACCCTTTATTGATCAAATGTTAGAGAGGTTGGCAAAACATTCATTTTTCTGTTTCTTAGATGGATATTCAGGTTTCTTTCAAATCACAATTCGTACATGTGATCAGGAAAAGACAACTTTTACATGTCCATATGGCTCTTATGCATATCGTAGGATGCCATTTGGATTATGTAATGCCCCTGCCACCTTTCAAAGATGTATGATGGCAATTTTCTCAGATCTTATTGAACAATGTGTAGAAGTTTTTATGGATGATTTCTCTGTTTATGGAATATCTTTTGATCTTTGTCTTGCTAATTTAGAAAAATTGCTCCGTAGATGTCAAGAAATTAATCTTATTCTTAACTGGGAAATATGTCATTTTATGGTCACACAGGGAATTGTTTTGGTTCATGTTGTCTCTCATAGGGGCATCGAAGTCAATAGAGCAAAGATAGAGGTCATTGAGCGCTTACCACCTCCTAATTCTGTAAAAGGAATTCGGAGTTTTCTTGGTCATGCTGGATTTTATCGATGATTTATTAAAGATTTTTCGAAAATCGCTCGACTTCTAACTGGATTTTATCGATGATTTGTGTTTACTGATGCTTGTACCGAAGCTTTTGACAGGTTAAAGCAAGCTCTCATATCAGCATCTATCTTTCAACCACCTGATTGAAATCTTCCATTTGAGATTATGTGCGATGCTAGTGATTATGCGGTTGGAGAAGTATTAGACCAAAGGAAGGAGGGTAAGCTACATGCCATTTACTATGCGAGTGAGACTTTGGATGCAGCTCAGATGAATTATGCTACAACCGAGAAGGAGTTACTTGCTGTGGTGTATGCAATTGAGAAATTTCGATCTTACCTTATTGGATCGAAGGTGATAGTGCATACAGATCATGCAGCATTGAAGTACTTGATGAGTAAAAAATATGCAAAACCTCGATTGATTCGTTGGATACTTTTGTTGCAAGAATTTGACTTAGAAATTAAAGACAAGAAAGGTGCAGAGAATTTTATTGCAGATCATCTTTCACGACTTTTCTTGGATGATAAAGGTGACACAGACCCTCCTATTGATGATTCCTTTCCAGATGATCATTTATTTGCTCTCTCTATTGAGGAGATCCCTTGGTATGCTGATATAGCCAACTATTTGGCTAGTGGTACTATTCCCATGGATATTCATCGCAACAAAAGAAGAAATTCTTTTATGAGGTGAAAAAGCATTTTTGAGATGACCCTTTTCTTTACAAGACATGTGCAGATAGAGTGATTAGAAGATGTATTCTTGAAAGTGAAGTAGATTTCATAATATCTCATTGCCATGATTCACCATGTGGAGGCCATGCTAAAACTACTAAGACTGCCTAAAAAATACTTCAATGTGGTTTCTATTGGCCAACTCTCTTCAAGGATGTTCATGCCTATGTTAGCTCTTGTGACCATTGTCAAAGGACGGGTAATATCTCTAGAAGAAATGAAATGCCGTTGAATAACATTCTTGAGGTTGAATTATTAAATGTATGGGGAGTAGATTTCATGGGACTTTTCCCCTCTTCCTATGGCAATAAGTACATCCTAGTTGCTGTTGACTATGTCTCAAAATGGGTTAAAGCCATTTCTACTCCTACTAATAATGCTCGTGTGGTTGCTAAGTTCTTTAGGAAGACTATTTTTCCAAGATTTGGAGTTCCACGAGTATTGATCAGTGACAGTGGCACACATTTTATTGAGAAGAAGTTTGAAGCTATGTTGAAGAAGTATGGAGTAAATCATCGATTTGGTCTTTCATATCATCCACAAACTAGTGGTCAAGTAGAAATTTCCAACCAAGAAATCAAAACTATCTTAGAAAAGACAGTGGCGAGATCAAGGAAGGATTGGTCTATGAAGCTTGATGATGCACTTTGGGCGTATAGAACTGCTTTTAAAACGCCCATTGGGACAACTCCATATAGACTAGTGTACGGAAAGGCATGCCATCTGTAACGCCCTAAATTTTGAGCCTAAAAAAAATTCGTCCTTTATATTCAAATATTAATTTATCAATTGATGAGTTAATATTCGAAATAAAATATGTTTAGTATTAAGACGGTTATGTTAATAGTAGCTTTGGTTGTGTTTTCATGCTTTCCTTCCTTGCCATATTTTGGAGCTAAAACCTAACTTGAGTTTAAATTTTGTTTATGGTAAATAAAGGATGTTTAATAAGCTACATTAACACTTTTATTTTAAACCCATTTTTAAGCCTAAATTATCTTCTTAAATAAAGCTAAATTAAAGCCTTAAACCCTAGTCTTATAGCTTGTTTTGAGGCCTTTCAATTGCTCCTTTGTTTCACGGTTTTGAAGAGCTTTATTGCTGGTTTATAGTCTTTGTAACTCCCCCTACATTATTGCATTTAAACCATCATTAAAACATTAAGAAAAA
>PYUH01000127.1:1224086-1252044 GCA_016808085.1 Suaeda aralocaspica
TCAAGTCAAAGACCCTTCAGATTCACACAATTCAACATACAAAACCCCTTCCTGTTCACGTAGCTTTTGTCATCACATATCACGATCGCCGCTCATCTTTTTCCCTCAAATTTCGAGTGGTTTACGGAGTTAATTCTGTCACGGGGTTGAATGGTTGATGTATATCTTCAGCTGGCCGCCAGTCCTCTTCCTTCAGCCTTCCCGAACGCATTCGGATACACGTTCTGTAAAAAGCTGATGTCCTCGCTGTAGCGCATCTAATTAGTCTCACAAAGTTCATCACACAACAATAAGTCATATAAACGACAAATGTACGCGCGAAATTGAACTGACGCCTGCGATACCTCCAGATCTCGTATGCATCTTGCATTACCAAATAAAATTAATGCATTCAATCCAATAAAATTAATGCTTAGCTTAAAAGAGCTAAAAGCATGTTTCCACTAATACCGAAAAATCATTAGGCAATCAACCATGCATGAAAAAACAGGCATTATGTTTTGTGCATTACTAAACGAACCCGCCTAGCCTTATTTCCATAGGTGTTCGTAGGTCCCAAACGACACTATGATTGCCTCAGTGAATTCGTTATTCTCGATATGTGAAATTACGACATGAGAACACGTAGCGCCGCTTATGTTACGGGGGGGACACTGTGGCCTATGTGGTCCTTGCCATCGCCTCCTCGAATCCATAGAGCTTATGAGACCCTCTTATACCTGGTTGACATGTTTTGTCCCTTGGGTTCCTTGACTAATGGGGTTTTGTGGAGCTCCTGAAGAGGAGGACGGTGGCAACTTCTCTACTGGGGTTTTGATATTCTAGACTCATCCCGAAGCCAAGCATAATCACATAGGACAAACAGACTAACACAACATTCAAGGTTTTTTTTTTTTATCCTGTAAGAAAGGGCAGATGGGCCTCCAAAGCCTCGGGCCCACACCATTTGTTGGTGCCTCTTCTATCCATTTTCTTTTCTTTGCATTTAGCTGCAAACACATCGAACCAAGTTAGAGTTATCAAGCTATAACATGATCAGCATAAATGGCTAGATTAAGGCAAATTTTGGCATAAACACACACTTCCAGTCTTGAAGACCCATTCCTATGTCTTAGTAGTCTCATGGGAAACTAGGGCACAACCCAAGAAGTATGCCTGATGTGGTGCTTAACACCAACAAACTTTACAAACGGCCAATGATATTTATTGATCAAATATGTAGCAATCAAAATAGATGGCATCTACAAAATCCTTATAGGAGCCCTACAACATGCATCTACCCACATAATGTCCTGCAAACGACCCTCGGAATCCAACCATGCATATGAAAGAACTTCTAGTTTATCCTTTTATGCCATCTTTGGCAAAATAATCCAAACTCGCTTCCACGTCACCGTCCGCATTTCAGTCTCTTCTCTCAGCTAAATAATTCCTCATATCCCTTTGCGTACAACTCAACTCATAAAACCATTGTGCTGGTAAAAACAGAGCTATGAAACTTCAGTTAAGGAATACCAACCAAAATATTCATTAAAAAAAAAACCTTGTAATCGGCTACTCATAGGATAAGGAATAGACATGGGAAAGTATTTAAATCTAGTTGGTTGGCGGAACTAAGAGGGAGCATATGGTTGTCTTATGAATGTTAATCGCTTTATTCACAATCCTACCCTCCCATCTTTGTCAAACTAGATGTGCATACATACGGGACATCGCCAATGGTCTTAGAGCTTCACGGATTCAACGGTGATCCTCCTCAACATAATAGAATAAGGATTAATTGTTTCGCCTGCTAGCACTCGATCGGGCCTACCAGAACATTCATCAAGTAATCAAAATAGAACGCCTCTTTTCCAGCATTTATATCCCAGCAGCGCGAGCAACCATAAACCGCTTATTAGCCAACCTATTACGTTTATAATAATTATCAACTACTTTCAGGTCTGTCAAAGTGACGATGCCAGTTCTAGGTGGAGCGGACTAAATTAACATTCCATAGACGACCGACCATCACCGCTCTTTCCCCAAAATCTTCCTGTTTATTAAGCCCAACATCCTCATGCCATAAATACACAAAAATTTCAAATCTCACAAAGTGGCACGGGCTCCGATTATATAGTTAAATGTGGCTGACATTATTAGTCACATTTGAGTTTAAATTCAGTGCATAAACGTGGGTATGATGATTATCTATGCGATCGATGTGTTTTTTTTTTCCTTGCTCTAATTAATATTTGGTGCTACCGGTAGTAATTATGCGAAATAACAACTCTGATATGAGGTTTTATAGGGATACTATTATGATGAACATGAATATTATTATGATGTAGTATGAATGTTACATGTAATCTTACGTATACACATTGACTATCATCAACAACTGATTACTACACTCATCCACCAAACGACACAAATTAACCCTAAAAATCGTTAGATCCCGAACACAGAAAATAAGCATTACAACTTTAGGACCTTTTATAATGGATTAATTCACAAAATTAGAAACACAAAGACCAATAACATGTTGAAAACCTTCACCACACTTTGTGGTTTTGTAATTGTGACCCACATACATTGGCCAATTCCCTCACTCGCATTAAGCTCCCTTATTGATAACAAACGAATTTGCTAGATTCCCTCACCGACATCGCTCCCATGCTAATAACAAAAAACCCAATTAAATCAATCAAAAATTTAACGAGTGAAAATTCATTGAAACATGATATTAATGCACTCCCAAGTAATTAATAAATTGAAATCTGAGAAACATAAAAAGTAGTCTGAAACAATTAAGCGACCCAATGAAAACGGGGGTAATTGAAAATAAATATGGAGTATGTAACTTAGTTACAAAAATAAATAGGGGGAAAGATTTTGTGGGGAAACAAAACTTTGATCAATAAAGTAAAATATAAAAATTGAAGGTCAAGCATCATGTATAAGTCAATAAAATCAAATGTATGTTATAGTGGTTTTGGCGCCCACCACATGACAGGAGACATGCATGATAGAAAAACCAGTAACGGTGGGTGTCCCACCATATATCAAGAAGCACACCAAACAAATAGTCAAATAAAATTTTTGGTTATGTGTTCATAACTGATATAAGACAAACAAACAATTTCTCATAAAATCCATGGTGAAGAGTTGAAGGACTAATTGACTTGATTCTCTATGAACACTTAACCAATGTTTTCAAACAAATTCAATCTGAATTACTATTCTATGTTTCGCACCCAAAAAAAGAAGAATAAAATAAGAATAATATAATAGTAAGTAATAATTAATAATAATTTTGTTTAGCAAAGCGGTTGAGCTGCTTTTCTCCAATTCCTACGTCACTCCTATCACTTCCACACCAAGCATATACCATGTGATTCATCATCTTCTTCATAGGGTGGAAAACTCAAGTTCATGCCACCCATAATCTACCATGTGTATTTACTAACAAATGATAATACCAAGGGAAGCCATGCAACCAAAGTAACTCAGACAAATTAGCCCCATCTACCGTGGGAGTGACAGCCTGTGCTACGTCTGGCCGTTCGCCATGTGTGGTTCTAAGATATAATATAATGTTGCTCCGTTCTTTTAAAATTTATTATTTTTGATTTATTGGAGAGTTGTTAGTTACTCCCCACTGACTGTGGATTTATGTTGTTGCTACAGATGCTGAATGATATTTGGGCTTTGTTCGACGGGCAGGGTTATGAGTGTGCTTAGGACCTCCCCTTTCTTTAAGGACTTAATAATTTGGTTTTGTTTGAGATGAATAAGTGTTTCGATTTATGGTGTTGACTTCTACTTATGTTTCCCAACTGTTTTAAATGTTGAATGTTTTCATATAAGGGTTGTTCTACCCGTGGGTTGAGTGTAATCTTTTGAATTTCTTCTTTTGGATATTTTCTTTCATGAATTTTGGTTTAGTAACCTTCCGTACAGGCGTACTTTCCGCTATCGCCTATTACTTGTTAAGGACGGGTTGTTACACCATCTCCCAGTTGAGTTAGAACATCGTGCATTTTGGGCAATCAAAAGCCTAAATTTTTACCTTAAGACCGCTGGAGAAAAACGCCTCCTTCAACTCAGTGAGCTTGATGAAATTCGCTTGGATGCTTATGAAAGTTCGAGGATATATAAGGAGAAAACCAAGAAGTGGCATGATAAGGGTCTGTTGAGAAGAGAATTTAAGGAAGGTGACCCGGTTCTCCTTTTCAATTCACGATTGAAACTATTTCCAGGTAAGCTCCGCTCTAGATAATTTGGACCGTTTCGAGTCAATAAGGTTTTCCCTTATGGTTCCGTGGAGCTTTGGAATCGTCATGGTGGTACATTCAAGATAAATGGTCAAAGAGTGAAGCATTTTTCGAGCGGGCAACCCGATAAATGACGAGAAAGTGGAGATTACACTTTCTCAACCTTCATCCGTCTAAATTCACAAGGTGGTCAAGCTAGATGATCTTAAACTAGCGCACCTTGGGAGGCAACCCAACTTTCTAACCCTTTCTCCTTTAGTTTTATTTCACTTAATGCTTTTATTTTTGCTTTTAATCTTTCTTTTTCAAAAAAATGAAAAATGAAAAAACCCATAAAAGCGCAAAAATATTTTCAATTGAATTCACTTGAATTCAATATTTTTAAGATTAGTTTTCGTTATATTTTTGTTAGTGTTTTGTTTAATTCCTGTGTGTGTTTCAGTTTACTTAATTATTTAATTTAGCTAATTTTGTAGTTCCGATTTCATTTAATTTAACCTAATTTCATTTTTTTTGTTATGATAGAGTTATTAAATTGTTCTCTGTTGTACAGGAGAATCAAAAATGTCTGGGGATTGATGTTTGGATGGCTAGATAAAGTCATCAAATTTCACAAGTCTGTCTTAGGCATTGGAAATCCATTGCCCCATGGTTTTGGGCTTGCTTCACTTTCCCTTTGCTGCCTGACCCGCTGGCCCACCAGCACCCAATAGACAATTCTAGACAAAATTTTGACGAAATTCGATTCTTCATCATCATGGAAATTATTTTGGTGATTAGTGTGCTATTGGGAGTTTAATGTGAACATATGCATTGTTTCTTAGACATTTGACTTTTTTTGAGTTGGGTGTCAAGTTGTGGTAAAGTGAGGAGTTTTTGGTGAATTAATTGGCATTATAAATTAACCTTGGTGCATTGTGAATGGTTACTGGTGAATTACAAGATCTTTGGTGAATTCAATTGTCTTGGACACTATTTATCGTGACTCATGCCTTGTGAGTCGGATTCTTTGGTTGATTAATTGACTTCATACTTTAGTAAGCACCATGAAACCTACCAAAAGAGACCTTTCGAAATATAAAACCAAGTCCAATTCATTGAGCACCACAAAGCCCGCCACAAAGAAACGAGCTACTCCTCTTCCACCCCATGACCCTACACCCAAGCTTAACCCTCCACCATCTTCAAAACCCGTTTTATGTTGCCTAAGTCAATCTCAACAATACCTTTACACTACTCTTAAAAATCGTCGAATCAAGTGTACACTTTGCTACTCCTCTCATGATGCTAAGGAGTTGGGGATTGATGATTGCTTGCAACGAATTGCAAAAAAACACGAGTTTTCGAAGATTCTCAATTTGCGGGAATTTGTCTATCCCGAGTTGGCTTTAGAGTTCCTCTCTACCCTTGAAATTTTGCAGAAGGCTGACATTTCTTTCTTTATTAGTGGAGTGAAGAGACATATGAGTCTGAAAAAAAGTCAATGAGTTATTTAGATTACCTCTTGGGGGAAAAATTGGTCATGATTCATTTAAGTCTTTTTGTGAAGCAGCGAGTGACAAGGGACTTGTGGCAAAACCCTTTTGGAAGGAGGTCACGGGTCGGAATGATTGGGTAGTCGGTTTTACAAAGTCTTTCTCCTTTGTGAATCCCGTTGTTCGTCTATTACATTGCTTTTTACTACAGGTTTTCTACCCTAAAGGAGAGACTGGACAAGTGGCTACTAATGATTTTCGAATGCTTTGGTGGTTTATTCATGGTGATCCTACTACAATGGGTCAACTTGATTTTGGGCGATTCTTAATTGTCGCTTTCATATGGGAGAGAGATCATAACACATGTTCCATCACCATGGGCAGTTTTATCACTGTTTTCGCTAAGCATTTTGGAGTTCCTTTATCTTCTTCTATAGTACTCTCTGGGTATGCTTTGCTTGATCTTAGGCAAATGGAAAACAATTATAAATGGTTGGTGACACATGGTAACAAGAATTATGAATGGTTCGTTAGGGGTGAAGGAAAGGATGCCACTAAAATCTCATATGCTCGTCTTCCTTGTCCTGCCACCCACTTGAGTAATCCCAATGCTCTGTTATTCACACCTAGTGATTCTTCTTTTACATCCACTGCAGCTGTTGAGCCATCCGCCGACTATAGTGACCGCTTTGCTGACCAAGCTTTTGTGCCATGAGATCAAAGCTCTCTTTTAGGCCCTGCCCATCCATATTCTAGAATGTTGCGCTCTGAAGTTTTTGATCCTCATACTCCTCCATTGGCACCAGTCACTACCCGAGAGTTTCGATTATTCATGGATTGCTTTTCTGGTTTTTCTCAAGATATGATTACCCAATTCGATAAGCTTGAACGACGAGTAGCGGATCTTGGTTCCGAGGTTGCTTTTTTACGTTATTAGCTAGAAGCTTCTAGCCCCACCGCTTCTACTGCTGACATTATCTCTGAAGCTCGTCCTGAGTGAGCTTCTCTTATCAATTTCCTTTGTCTTATGTATCACATTTTGAGGACACTATGTTTCATTTAGCTTAAGGGAGGGATACTTATCCTTATTTGCTTTCTTAGTATAGATTTTATTGCTTTTGTAGGACTGTTGTGCGGTTTGTACCATCCATTTGGGGTGGGAGTTTACGTGCAACGAAAAAAATGTACTACTTTCCTAGATTAGGTTTAATTGCTTTCATAGTTACTTATTTTGGATGATTGAATGTTGAAATGTTGAAATTGGATTGGTGATGACTTCCCTGTACCCTCGCATTGTATAAAATGTTTTTGATTGATTTGAGCATGTGACAGGTATTGCTTGGGAATTGCTAACTTGGACTTGAAATCGATTTAGCCTGAAGTTTTTTTTTCTTATCTTGCCTTATAGCCATGTCTTGAGTAGGGGCTTCAACTGTGTTAACGGGAGGATTTGAGCCACTTTTGTAATATTAGGCTACATTAAATTGTTTTCTTTCTTGTGTGCTTAGTTCATGGTGTAATTATGATCATGGGTTTACCATTGGACTTGAGTAGCTTTAATTGAGGTATTGTTGTATGTTGCGCATGATAAGAGGCATTCTTTTCTTTTAGAGCCATCCCACATATTCCTAGGTCGTCATTGGCTTCATTATTATCCATTTGATCCTAACTTTGTAGCTTTGGCCTTCATTTGTCTATTAACCACATTACAACCTAGTTTAGTCGTGCACTGCCGATTATATGTTTTATACCCAAGCTTGGCTTGGGGGAGTTCTTTTGGTTTATGAGGTTTTGATGTTGGTTTGATGGTTTGGATGTTGGTTTGATGGTTTTGGTGTTGCTTTGTGCTTCAATGTGTTATAGCACCATTGTTGATAGGCTACAAATTTTGAAAGGCCTTTTGATGTAGATTTGATGGAATTGTTGTGATTGTAAATTTTATAAGGTTTCATATTAAGGCTCTGCGTACCAATGTTTGGGTTTATGTGAATTGAATATAAGAAGTTGAAGAGTTAATTCAAGTGAAAAGCCTAGATATGTGCGTGTGATGATTTTGTCTCTTGTTAAATCTATTTGGCAAAGACGTGACTTATCAGTAAGAATCATGAAACTAAATGAAGTTTTTTTTAAAAAAAAAAACGAAAAAATGAAAAAAATGAAAAATGAGAAGAAAAGAAGTTCCAAGTATGTAATAATGGTTCTATTTGGTTGTCTTACAATGTAATGGGTTGAAGTGAATTGAAATTGAAAATATGATTTGGTGTAGTTTGGTTGGAATTGGATATACGAGGAGGGTTTGTTACATTACTTAGGTGTTGTTGGCAATCTTCTTCAGTTAATATGCGTATACCCCTCGTTTCCACCACATTATCCCAAATTTATCCTACCCTTCACCCTAGCCACGTTACAAGCTCATAAAGCCCTTTTTGATCTTCATGCGCATGCTTTGGTTATTAAGGAAGAGTCCTTTGGCAAGGTCGTAGAGTATTAATTACATTTCGAGTCTACATAGGTTGAGTGGCTACCCTATTAAACACTTGCATGAGGGTGTGAGTTGTGGGATGGTTTGTTTTTATGTATTGCATATTTAAACACACTTGTATATTGCATTCATCTATGGGGTGGTGAGATCCGGAGCTATGTCTTAGATGCTCTACAAAGTGTGAGGAGTGACAACCCGCGAGCTACTCTAGTCATTGACTCCTATCTCTTGCATGGTTGGCTATATGATTTCGATTTTTTAGGATGGCGGTCAAGGGATTTTGAAAGGTTGGTATAGGAACTTGCATACTCGGAATTGCTTGAGTTAATTGTGTTTTCAAAAGTTTTATGGGGTGAAGTCATTGTTTATCTAATTTGGTTGCTTAGGGACAAGCAACAGTTTAGCTTGGGGGAATTTGATAACTTAGTTTTATATCGGAATTTTAGGCATTTTTGGGTGCATATTTAGAGCATATTAGGTCCATATAGTTGTATTTTAGGCATTAATTGCATAAATTATCCATTTTGTTCTTTATTACGCTCCATTTGTGGTTTCTTAATTTTTCAAGTAGTTTTACAACTATTTGGAAGCTTTCGGAAGCAAGTTAAGTGAAGCGCATAATTATAAAAGAAGAGTTGAAGATTATGGACATTTCACACGAGAATTATCATTATATGAAGTCCATTTTGCATCTATGTGGGTTATGGCATAGTTTATTTGGGTGTAATTGAGTTAAAAGTGAAGAAATATTCATTAGTTGTGAAAGATCAGTTTGACCAATGCTCACTATTTTGGTCATAACTCGAGATTTACTCATCAGATTGATGTGATTCAAGTTTCATTGGAAACTAGATTCATGGTGCTTCACAACAGTAGGTCATATGTCTCATTCAAATTCCTAGAACTCAAGTTACAGCCTTCCAAAGTCAACCCAGCGTTTCAGAACGCGAACCAGCGCCCATTGGTTTGTGCGTTTTTCTCCCTCAAGTTGCTGCTCGGCCAGCTGGTTTTCCATGGGGAGATGGTCGTCCCCTTCTGTGCAAAATGGCCTAATTTTTTATATTTGCAATTTCCTAATTTATTTTCCTAATATATTTTTCCTACTCTAATTCTAGAAAAGATAGATAGGAAAGGGATTTAAGAGAAAAAAGGGGACTAGAGATTAGTTTTTTTGGGAGGCTCTTAAGTTTTCACGCATAATTGTAACCTCTTCTTCTCTCTTTTTCTCCTCAACATTCAACATTCAAAGTTCATCATTCTTCCTTTAATTCAAGTAAATTTTCTTCCTTTCTTTCTTGTTATTATAATTAATCATGTTTTCTTTTATTATATCTTTGATTTGCTTAATTAATATGTGTGAGTAGTTTTCCAATTCTAGGGTTAAGTAAAACCCTAATCATGATTAATTCTTAATTAATTCCCTTAAATTCCCAATTTAATTGTTAATTGTTCTTGCTTAATTGAATGTGCTTATGCCAATACTAGATTAGGGATAATTAGTATTGTTATGATTCCATTGTCTCTATCACAAAGAGAGTTGGGTTTTGACGGATTTGATTAATTCAATTAATGAAATTCTCCATGGGAATAAGTAGAACAGATTGTTAAGAAATTAGGGTGCCGTGTTTAATATCTTCAATTTGTATGATTCCACGGGAGTCGGTTTGATTGCAAATTAGAGAAGCCATTAATACTCGGGAGAGGTTTATGGTATTTTTAGGGCGTGCCTTTCTTCTTGAGCAATTGATTTGTTAAATTGGGGTAGGAATTAGTATTTGCATTGATTATGCTAGTGGTGATGCTTAACTCTAGGTGTTTTTAATCATAGAATTTATCTTTAATCCTTATTAGATTGCATTAGTCAATTTACCTAGTTTAGTCAATTAATTCTCTCAATCAATAATTTGGTTACTTGCTTAGCAAAATTTGAGTCAATTTAGTCAATTCAAAACGCTTAGTCTCTTGGGATTCGACCCTACTTGCCCGACTACATTAGTTAGGAGGTTTAGATAGGTTTATTTTTGATAGGTTCGCGACGACCTCATCACTCTTGTTTCGTGTATTACTTCATAGATTGGATTGTTGATCAGATTGTTTTGTTCCATACATATATATATANTATATCTCTTGTGTACGTAATTACTCCGTCTTTATTATCATTTCACTAATGTATTTTATAATTAAACAAGCCATAATTCTATATGGATTTAATTTGGTACAAGATATGATAATATTCCCTGACAACCTAACCCTCATAATCGCGGATATATAGGGTATTATACATTAAGGAAACAAAAGCTAATAACACTGGCCATGGTTCCATATTACTTTCACTTGATATATTACTTTTGTTAGGCAACTTGTTTGATGCTCTCTATTAACATACAAACCAATGTATTTTATCTGAGAGTATAAATGTTTCTAATTTTAGTGAATTTATTGTACATTATATATATATATGCAGTAATATGTATAATTAGCAGTATAAATGTTCCTGAGAAATGTGTTAGATAAATAGTGTACAATCAATAATTTGCAGGTTAACAATCTTAAATCACACTCCTTTTCATATTTTAAGGAATAGAAGTTGTGCCTATTGTTCATGTTCATGTAGTATGTATTGATCACACTTGTAAAACACAAACCACTACTAAGGCCCTGTTCTCCTCATCTTATTTTTACTTATTTTCAGGCAAATAAATTCAATTCAGCAAAACTAAGTTCAGTTCAGCAATAATAAGTTTAGTTCAGCAAAAATCAGTTTCAATCCTCAATAAATTGTTAATGATTTTAACAAAAATAAGTTCAATTCAGCAAAATTAAGTTCAGATAAGCAAAAAAAAGTTCGGTTCAGCAAAAATAAGTTTAAATCAACAAAAATAAGTTCGGATAAGTAAAAATAAGTTGATGAGAACAGGGCCTAAGTTTTAGCAGCAATTTCATTTATTCCATCCATTAGAACATGGCAGCAATATCATCTCCAATTTATTCAAGGTATTAAAACATACAAATCTTCAAATAAAGGTGTGCTAGTATTATTTTATTGCAAAACAATTGCCTTACGCAATAAAAATCACAGAGTTCATGACGAAAAAATAATATATGATTAAAATGAAATTGCTCAGCTCGTATATAATGTTGTTGAAACTAGTACTAAATTATACTTGTATAATTTTTTTTGTTAATATATTGTTGAGGCGTTCATCTACCGTTAAAAAGAATAAAAGGTCATACATGGATAGCGTCATGAAATCTGAATGAGTAATACAAATCAAACACAAATTGCATATTAATTGCTAATACATATAAGGCAATAATTAGGTGTGGGGGATTAACTCAATAACGCATATCACGATTAATCTTGAAATTTGAAAAACGTATTCGTATGATTTAGATCAAAGAATATAAGCGCAGAAAGTAAATTTACTTACCTCATCGTGCTGATAACATGTTATAGAAAATACGGTTTTAATAGAGTGTTTGTGGGAGAGAATAGATCTATCTATTATTCAATTACAATGAGATATATATACAATGTAGATAAGGGTTCCTTGTAAAGTGAACCCTAGTCTCCGGAATATTCTAGATCATACATAAGCTAAGGGTGATTTGTCAAGCTTTGATACAACCACGTGTCAACCAGCAATTGGACCACGTGTCCACTAAAAGGCCAAGTGGCACTGCCACTTGGCAATAACTAGACCACCAAGGTGGGCTCCACACGGCCACGTGTCGTTGTAAGCTTGGGCCACGTGTACACAACATATAATTAAAAGGAGAGCAACCTCTGCCACTTGTCGCAATCTTATTTGACGTTACAAGGTAGGCTAAAAGGAAGAATTTGGGCCTTGAGGCTTGAATATGGAAGCCCATGAGGCTTATTCAATTATCAACCAATTAGACGATGACAAATGTCATGCTCCTATTTGTTAGCCTCCAAACCTAAGAGCTATAAATACCCCTCACAATCATCATTTTGGAGGCATTCAATTTTCATTCATTCTTACATCATACAAAGAGAATTACTCTCACTAGCTTCCCTCTCTAGATTACTAAGTTGTTAATTATTGTTAATTTGCCTTAATCCTCATACACATACTTACTTAAGCATCGGAGGGGGAAAAAAATCCTACAGGGATTATATTCCCTTGTTTTGCAGGAATCCAAGGTACGAATATCGAGGGGTGAACAAGTCCACATCTGTCCATCTGACGTGTAGTCCTCAAGTTCTCTCTCCGCGTAATCAGCTGAAGGGACACCCCTCCAGGAGTTTATTCCACATCATTTGGCGTCGTCAGAGGGGAGGGCACCTGAGGATGAAAGGTGGTTCACTTCCTACCGAAGACGAAACACGGTACCTTGATCAATCCAGGAACTATGAAACCGAACAAGGAACTGGCTCTCCTAAGGGAAATGGAGCAGAGGATCAACCCGTGACTATGGTTCACTTGCAGAGGATCAATCCGTGACTATGATCTCATGCCAGAGAATTCATTGAATTCAAGAAATCATTAGCTCATGATGCTAGAGAGTATCTTGAGGCTAAGAAGACTTCAAGCAAGGATGCTAGAGAAGTTCTTAATGAGAAAAGGGCATCAAGTAAAGATGCAAGGGAGTACCTGAACTCCAAACGAACCCAACGAGAGCAGAATCATTCTGACTCGTCAGGTTCATTTGCAACCAGAGAAATGTCAGATTCGCACTATTTTACTGTTGAGTCAGATAAGCATGATGATGAAGGAAATTTGAGATATAAGATTGAGAGGAAGAAAGCTGAAAAGGCAGAAGATGCCAAAAGGGAACAAATGATCAAATACTGGGAAAACAAAGTAAGTCCTGAGGAGTTGTACATGGCTAAGCAGGTGTCTAATGATCCTACGGGGATCATTGGGGACAAAGGGGGCTCTATGTCTCTGAACTGGAAAATCCCATTTGCTGCACTGATTATGATGGCTCCTCGCCCAGTTAAGTTTAAGATGCCTAATGTAGAGGCTTTTGATGGAACCACTGATCCAGAAGAGCACTTGGCAACCTACAAACACTTGATGTATTTTCAAGGTTTGGATGATGCAACCTGGTCCCGCTATTTTCCGGCAACACTCAAGGGAATAGCTTAGAAGTGGTTTAATACTCTACCAGATCAGTCTATTAACAATTTTCATGAATTGAGTACAACTTTTGTACATCATTTCATGGCCAATAAACGTGAGAAAAAGACTAGCATGCACTTAGCTAAGATAGTGTAAGGCGAAAAAGAGTCCTTAAGAAGCTATGTCCAGCGATTCAATCTTGAATCATTACAGATACCTAACCTCTTTGAAGGAGTTGCCTTTGATAGCTTCTTCTGAGGGCTCCGTGATGGAACATTTAAGTTTGATGTGGTCAAGAGAAATTGTAAAACCTTGAAAGGGATCCTGGAGGAGGCTGAATGCTTCATGCATGCGCAGGAGCAATGTGCTTCCACCCGCAAGGATAAAAAGGAAGAAAAGAAGAATGGCCACGGATCAAAAAACAAAGATCAGAAGAGACATGCCACTTGGATGACTGGCTCATCAAACAAGCCAAATGCTCAAAACAGAAAGAGAAAGGCGAATGATACGCCGAAAGTTGAATTCACTAAGGATCTCCACTCAGTCTTTAACGAGATCTGAGGGAAAGTTGATATTGATGATCCACCCCCATTGAGAAGTGCAAAAGAGGATCGAGGTTCAAGTAAATATTGTTACTTTCACAAAGATGTGGGGCAACATACCAATGATTGCTTCAATCTTCGGAGAACTCTGGAAGCTCTTGCTGCTAAAGGGAAAATTAGTCAACATTTAATCAAATCCTCTGACGAGAGTGCTAAGTAGAAGGCAGACTCTAGAAATGAGGTGACAAGGAGGGCTATGAGACAGAAGATGTTGTCTATGTAATCTCTGGGGGCTTTGCTTCTTGAGGTCCTACAATGAAGGGAAGTAAGGAATATGTGCGACGCCTAGTCCAGGAATCATCACCCGAGACTGGGGTAGATGCTAAGATTAAATTCCCGGAAGTAATGATCAGTGACAAGGACCAGGGAAAAGTTCGAACACCCCATGATGATCCTCTGGTAGTAGATCTGAAAGTGGCGAATATGAAGGTAAAGAGAGTACTTGTTGACACAGGAAGTTCATCTGATATAATCAGTTACAGCTATTTGAGAAAATTGAAGTATGATTCATCGAAGTTAGAACCAATCCACCATCCCATCATTGGGTTTGGAGGTGGAATTATCAATCCATTGGGAACTGTGACTTTACCAGTTCGAATGGGTGATAAAGACTGTGCTCGAAACATGTTCGTCAAGTTCCTTGTAGTAAAAGAGCTACAGGCATACAATGTGATTCTTGGAAGGCCAACACTTAATGCCGTCAGGGCAGTTATTCTTACCCACCTAATGCTCATAGAGTATGAGTGTAACAATGGTGTTGTGGGAACGATCCATGGAGACCAGCAACTGGCAAGAGAGTGTTATGTTACCACATTCAAAGCATAAGCTTGGTCAAGTGAAAGTGGCGAACCAAGTAAGAAAAGGAAAGTAGAAGAAGCTCCCAAGGACCAAGTAATGGTTGTTCATAGCTTAAATCAAGTCCCAAGACCTCAACCAGGAGGTGAACATGAATATTTTGTGTTGGATGAGATAAAGCCTGATAGAACAGTCAAAATTGAACAGGCACCTGACGAACATGTTGGGGCAGGGATAAGAGCCTTACTTAGAATATACAAAGATATTTTTGCATTTGAAGTTGAGGAAATGCCAGGAATTGATCCCGAGATAGCTGTTCATAAACTTAATGTTAAGCCTGAAATGAGACCTATCAGGCAGAAGAAAAGAAATCTTGACGAGGTCCGTAACAAAGCTGCGGATGAAGAGGTAAAAAAGTTATTGGAAGCAGGATTCATCCGTCCATGCCAATATCCTGATTGGGTGGCAAATGTTGTATTGGTGCCAAAACCCAATGGGACAATGAGAATGTGCGTGGATTATACAGACTTAAACAAGGCATGCCCTAAGGATAACTTTCCTTTGCCCATGATCGATCGACTAGTTGATTCTACGGCTGGACATGCCCTGTTGAGTTTTATGGACGCCTATTCTGGCTTTCATCAAATTCCTCTATGGGAGGATGATTAGGAAAAAACAGCTTTTGTTATGGAAACAGGTCTGTACTGCTACACCAAAATGCCCTTTGGTTTAAAGAATGCTCTGGGTACCTTCCAGAGATTGGTCAGTGAGGTATTTAAGCATCAGTTGGGAAGGAACATGGAAGCATATATTGATGATATGATTGTTAAAAGTAAAGAGTCTAAGGACCATGTAGCAGATTTGAAAGAAAATTTTGAAATTTTGAGAAAATACAAGATGAGATTAAATCCAAAAAAATGTGTCTTTGGTGTAACATCATGCAAATTTCTCGGATTCCTTGTTGATGAGAGGGGGATTGAGGTCAATCCAGACAAGGTCAAGGCCGTGTTGGACATGACATCTCCCCGGAGTGTTAAGGAAGTCCAGAAGTTAATTGGATATTTAGCAGCTTTGGGAAGGTTCCTGTCGAGAGCAGGAGACAAGTGGCATTTCTTCTTTGATACGTTCAACAAGAAGGCCAACAAATTTGAATGGACCCATTCAGCTGAGAAAGCCTTTATTAAATTAAAGGATCATCTCCATTCTCTTACCAAGTTGGTAAGCCCCAAGGAAAAGGAAGTTTTGTATATGTATCTGGCTATATCAGAGTATGCTCTCTCGGCTGTCCTGTTGGTTGAGAGGGACGGAGTTCAACAGCCAGTTTACTTTGTCAGCAATATTCTTCAGAAAGCTGAATTGAGATATGCCACGATTGAGAAGTTTGGATTAGCATTATTTTTAGCAAGCAGAAAACTGGGGCCCTACTTTTTGTCCCACCAAATAATTGTTTACACGGATCAGCCACTTAAGTCATGCCTAACCAAAGAATCTTCTGGTAGGATGCTTAAGTGGGCTATCGATTTGGGTTCATTTGAGATTTCGTATGAACCTAGGAAAGCGATTAAGGGACAAGCATTTGCTGACTTTATTGTAGAAATGACCAGGCCACATATCGAGAAGCCAAGTATTGATCACTGGACATTGTATGTTGATGGGTCATCCACCCAAAATGGGTGTGGAGCGGGAATCATATGCAAATCCCCTGAAGGAGATTTTTATGAGTATGCAATGAGGTTCAAATTTCAAACTTCGAACAATGAAGCTGAGTATGAGGCCTTAATTGCAGGAATTAAGATGTGTAAAGCCGCTGGTGCTAAAAAGATAGAGGTTATGTCCGATTCACAACTGGTTGTGAGTCAATACTTGGGAGACTATGAAGCCCGTGATGAGGGCATGAGCAAATATTTGCAAATGTTACAAGAAGAATTTAAGGAACTCGGAAGTTTTGAGTTAGTGCAAGTTCCCCGAACTGAGAACAATTAGGCTGACGCCCTGTCCAAGTTAGCTAGTTCTGCTATAGGAGACTGACCTCGAACTGTCTTTTGGGAGGTTAAGGAAAAGAAGAGTATAGACAAGGAAAGAGATGTAAACTTCATTAGCAGGGGAAGTTCATGGATGGATGAAATCATTGCTTATAAAACAAATGGAACTTTGCCTGCGATACACAACAAGCTAAGTATGTCAAGGCCAGAGATGCGTGGTTTGTGTTATTGCAAGGGCAATTATACAAGAAATCGTTTAGTCATCCGTTTACGCATCCGCTGTTGAAGTGCATCACTCCTGAGCAAGGTAAAGAAGTTTTGGAAGACATTCATGAGGGGTTTTGTGGGTCTCATATAGGGGGACGAGCCTTAGCTGAAAAGGCGCTTCGCACAGGGTATTACTGGCCGTCACTGACGCAAGACGCTATGAATTATATCAAGAGATGTAAGAAATGTCAGATGTATGGAAATTTGCACCACCAACCAGCTAATGTTTCAAGCCCAATCATCAGTCCGCTTCCTTTTGCCAAGTGGGGCATGGACATCCTTGGGCCATACCCTCAGGCCTCGGGGCAAATAAAGTATGTGTTGGTAGCTGTGGACTACTTCTCCAAATGGGTGGAGGCAGAGTCGATGAAGAATATCAAGCACACGGATGTACAGTGGTTTATATGGAAGAAACTCATCACCAGATTTGGAGTTCCGCAATCTATTGTGTTTGATAATGGTCCGCAGTTTGAGACACAACAATTGAGAAAATGGTTGGAAGACCAGGGCATCTCTGCTAACTTTGCTTCCGTAGGCTATCCTCAAGCCAATTGACAAGTTGAAGCTTTCAATAAGATAATCAGTAATGGATTGAAGAAGAATTTTGAGAAAGCAAAAGGATTGTGGGTTGATGAGTTGTATAATGTGTTGTGGTCAATAAGAACAACTGTTAAGAATTCAACAGGCGAAACTCCCTTGATGTTGGTGTATGGAGCCGAATCTGTTCTTCCCATTGAAATGTGTGAACCCACTCTCCGAGTAATGCTCTATGATGAGAACGCAAATTGGGAATTGATGAAAGCTGCTCTTGACACTTTACATGAAGTAAGGGGCAATGCCTTGATTAGACAACAAATGTACAAGCTTCGGATGGCAAGAGAACACAACAAAAGGGTTAACCATAGGCCGATGAAGCTTGGGGATTTGGTTCTGAGGAAAATGGAAACTATAGGAAGAGCTAATGAGCAAGGCAAGCTGACTCCGAACTGGGAGGGACCTTATGAAATTATTGAAGTTGTTCGAGATGATACTTATCGACTTAGGAGTATAGATGGGTATGAGTTGCCACGGACCTGGAATGCTAATAATTTGAAGAAGTATTACATGTAACCTTAAGTTGGGAAATCAGATGAGAAGGCTAAGGCCATATTAATGGGTTTATGTTTGTATTAAACTTGGCTACGAGCCATAATATATGAAAAATATATTCCCATGTATGTAATAATATGACTCATTGCATCTCATTTTGCTTAGTAAGCAAGACTAGGGCAAGATCCCATACTCATACTTTGTCACTTAAGCAAATGACACTTAAGGCAAAGAAAGTAGGGCTACGAGCCTTAAAGAATTGACCAAGTGTCTTAAAACTATGACCAAGGGTCTTTAAGAAAAAGGGCATTGCCCCATGAATTAACCACAGGTTAATGTTTGGAAATTAAAAGCAAAAAGAGTCTTTTTACCAAACAAGGGCACGTACCCTCGTAAGTGATCATGAATCACCAAAGTTAAAACCTGACATATGTAATCTTTCCTACATACAGGAAAAAGTCATTAATAGGGTAATGCCCCCATATAAAGCCATTAATAGGGCAATGCCCCCATACATGTCTATAGTAGGGCAAAAACCCTTACTACGGACACATTAATATCAGTTTCGATCCCTAAGTTTAAAGGCAATCAATATGATTGATTGATTCATCACTCCTATTGAGTAATGAATCAATCAAATTCTAAAATTTGTAAACTCAGGGATCTCACTATTATAGTAAAGTGTGATTTTAAAAGCACTTGAATTAATAAAACATTGAACACAAGAGATTAAGGCTTTTTCATAATCATAAAAATAAAGTGTTTAAGGTACATAATTAGGTCACCACAGGGGAGACTGAATTTATTACCTGAATTGTTATGTTTGGTATACCCGGTGATATATGGTGACGCCGAGTATGTCAAAATTGGATTTGAACTTGTTAAACTAGGTCGCCTAAAGGGGGACCGAGTTTAACATCTAACTAGTTGGATTTGGCACATCTGGAGTTATGCGATGATGCCGAATGTGCCAAAAGATGATTCAAGCAGATGAAACTAGGTCACCAAAAAGGGGGGCCGGGTCTAATGCTTAAGTGTTTACATTTGACACACCCGGTGTCATATGATGACACTGGACATGCCAAAACTTGGGTCAATCGTATTTAACTAGTTCGTCTCATGGGGGGCCGAGTTTAGTACTTTACTTCTTACGTTTGAAACATCCGGTGTCATACGAAGACACCAGATGAATCAATATGATTATAAGCGAAGTATGATATGTTATGACATTTTATGAAATTGTCAATTATTAAAGTACACTGATGAGATAAAACTTGGAGCTTTCTAAGTATATTAGATTTTAATGTCTTTTCAGGCTTGGAGTTCTATTTAATGTTTTTCTAAGTTAAAAAGATGAAAGTAAGTGAAAAAACTAAACTTTCGGTTACACTCATGAATTTGATATGAGTCCTTAACTTGATGAAAATCCCAAAGTTATGAAATCTCAGAGTTATAGGGATTTCTATGTTCTTATAAGTTTGAATCTTGCAGTAAACTATCCAAAGCACTCATACCTATATGTTACTCATAATAGATACATGGAAAAGGCATAAGATAGTTTATAAGTGTCTAAGTTAAATAAGTAAATATGGTTGTTAATTTCTTCAATAAGTTTTTAAAAGAAGGTAAAAACGTATAACTTCCTTAAAATATTACACTTGAAAACTAATGGTTAAAGGACTTATGAACTCCCAAAATCTAGCTGGTTTGATATATAAAAGCATGGAAAATAAAACCAAGAAAGATAAGAGATGCAATTCTAAGGCATCAAATTTCACAAATAAAAATGCACGAAGGCACAAATGTATGATACAATAAGTTGGAATAAAAACCAACAATAAAAATTGAGATTGGTAAGAGTTATACAAGCCAATAAGTTGGTAATCAAAGAAGTTAACATTCAAGGGGTGGTTGGTGTTGGTTGATCAACAGTGGTAGAGACAGTGTTGTCTACTCCAACACCAACTTCTTTTTTATTCTTGTCCTTCTCTTCATCCCCACCATCATCTGCTTCAGCACCACCTTCCTCATCATCTTCATCTTCGGCATCTGAGAAGCTGAAAGGACTAGGGGGAGCGTCTCCACATAGCTTTTCCAGGTGAGCTCGGGTAGCATAGTCCAATCTTTTTTCAAAGTATTGGTAGGGAACATACTCCTCCAGACCGAGTTTCCAAGCCTCAGAGATCCTTTGTCTGGTGGATTGTTCTCCTTCCAGATATTTTTGAACAGCAAACTGTCCGGCTTGGTTCAGCTCATCAGCCTTCCTCTTTTCAACCTCCTACACCTTAGCATTGGCAACCTTCAACTGCTCTTCCAACTCGGCTATTCTTTTGGCAGCTGAATCGGCCTTAGATTCGGCTACAGATTTATCCGACTGCAGCTGCTCAAAGTCCATCTCCTTCTTCTTTGCTTCCTCCAACTCATTCCACAGTTCCAAGTTCTTTTTTTCCATTACTAGGTTTTGCTCTCATTCACAGCATGAGAATTCTCTGCTTGGATTCTCTGAACTTGTTCACTCAAATAGGTTTCACAGATGGTGAGCATTTTTGCTACTTTGGCCCTCTCTTTTTTTCGTTTCAGCCACCATCTTTTGGAGGTATTGAAGTCGAAAGATGATCTGTAAGGAGTAACACCACAAGTTAGGAACAAAAACAATGAAAGTTTGTAAAAAATAAAAAATAAAAAGAAAAATAAAAAATAATAATAAAAAAATGATAAAAATAAATAAATAATAATAATAAATTTTTCTAAGTGTTGGAGACTATACCTCCATGCAGCTGTTGAAACATGGACCCAGCTGTCCGTAGAGAATCTCTCTAGTGACTCCCTTCCTATAGTTGGAGTCAAAGGTTTTGGAAGTGGAAGGGACGTCACACTCTTCGTCAAGGAAGTCCCTGTCCGAGTCAGCAACATCTGTAGTTGGAAAGGGAATGGTTATGGCACGAGGATATCTAGGAGACCTAATGAAGTCTCCAGACCGATTACTTGACACAGTAGTTACAAGATGACGAACGATTTGATACCTGATGCCATAGCAGCTTCAACATACTCAAGAGGCATGTTGTTTCTAATAGCCTCCTACATGTCGGCTGCAGGGTCCTTGTTTGGAGGGGGAAGGTCGTTGGGGTCCTTTAAGGAAGGATCCTTTTGTGTTCCACCAATGGTGAGACCAGCACGGCTGGCCTCATCCTGCTCCCATGGAGCCAGTAGCCCGTCCTCCGTCTCATAGGGATTTTCGAAGGGAGGGACAGCTGGAGAGGAACGAACAGATTTATCCTTCCTTGTGTATTGGGCCTCGGAAGAAGGAGTAATGTTGGTAGGCCGAGAAGGAGAGTCTGAAGACTCATAACTGATCAAAGTAGATGGCTTTGACTTTTTGGAGGGTTTGGTGATGAGAGGAGAAGTTGAACTGTCTTTTCTTTTGAGCTTCATGGGGATGGGTTTCATTTTTTCTTTCCCCTTATCCTTTTCTTTTTTGTCATCTTTCTTTTCTTTACCCAGCACTGAAGTTCGGGTACTCCTTGTTAACTGAAAAATAAACCAAGTGTAGGTGATTAGGAGTGAAAAATAAAAACTTCACCAACACAAGTCTGTAAGACCTTAAGACACCGAGTGTGCCAGAAGCTCATTCAGGGATGGTTAACTTGATTATCTATGAGATAAGTATGTAGAAGAGTAAAAGTAATTAAAGGTCGAATGTTCCAAAAATTCATTTTTATAAATTAAACTCACCCTAATTCATTGAAAGTTGCCAAAAGGAGATTGACACTTCTTTATCTCGGTCACTTACGGAGTGACCGAGTTAAATTCGAAGACTTATTATTTTTGACATATCCGGTATCATATGGTGATGCCGGATGTGCCAAAATTTTCTTCAACCCTATTAAACTAGGTCACCTAAGGGGAGACCTAGTTTGATACTTTATTTACCAACTTTGACACACCCGGTGTCATACGATGACGCCGGATGTGCTGAAGATGGAACATACTTATTAGATTAGGTCTCCTAAGGGAAGACCGAATTTTATAACTACCTTATAAAATTTGACGCATCCTGTGTCATATGATGACGCCGGACGTGCCAAAACTTGATTCAAATCTATTAAATTAGGTCTTCTAAGGGAAGCCCGAGTTTGATAAATAAGTTATTAAATCTGACACATCCGGCGCTGGATGTGCCAAAACTTAATTCAGATCAATTAAACCTGAATTCTGAAAATTTGACACATCCGGTGTCATCTGATGATGACGATTGTGCCAAAAAATGATGCTAATGTATTAAACTAGGCTACCTAGGGGGAGGCCGAGTTTAATACTTAAGTTATTAAATTTGACACATCCGGCGTCATCTGATGATGCCGGATGTGCCAAAAAATGATGCTAATGTATTAAACTAGGCTACCTAAGGGGAGGCCGACTTTAATATTTAAGTTATTAAATTTAACACATCCGGTGTCATCTGATGATGCCGGATGTGCCAAAAAAAAGATATTAACCTATTAAACTAGGCTATCGAAGGGGAGGCCGAGTTTAATACTTAACTTGTAAAATTTGACACATCCGGTATCATCTGATGATGCCGGATGTGCCAAAAAATGATATTAACCTATTAAACTAGGCTACCTAAGGGGAGGCCGAGTTTAAGACTTAAGTTATTAAATTTGGCACAACTGGCGTCTAATTGACACCGAATGTAAATAACTTAGAAAATTTTATACTAGCCAAATTTTATAAGTTGATACATCAATATGGTTGATTAATGAGAGGTTTACATGCACTAAGTTCGTATATGGAGCTATACCGAGTTCAATATGAAAAAGAGCAGATTTGGCAGACTCGGTTATAAAATGAAATCAAACTTACCTCTGTAGAAGCTCTTTTTGGAAGGGGAGTTTGACCCTTTGACGAAGCAAGTCGGCGTAGAAATTCTTGTTGATCCATTCACCCTTTCTTCTCGTCTGGAAGTTCGTCTAAAGCCTTGGATGCAAATTAAAACATCAAATGTTAAGTATCATATCAGCTGAAATGTTTTATGAAGAAAAAGAAGTGAGACCTACCAGAATCAGCTCCATGCACTAACCCACAAGCTTCTAAAAACTTCTGATCAGTGAAGAGATATTTAAAGGGAATCCAGGAGGATGGGATCTCATATGACATACCCTTATATGTCCTAGAAGTCTTCTTAAACAGGTCTAAAATGGCTAAGTCAGAATCAGTCAATTTGGGAGGGTTAGACGCTTTGCCCTTATACTTTGGACTCTCATTCCATTTTGTCAAACGGCCAATGTATTCGGGGTCACCATGTTTAATGAATACAAAGTCCCCCCTCCAAGACATAGCCTTGTTGGATTTTTCTATAGCTGTTACATAGTCTTCGGTATTTGCTAATGTAAACCAGCCATGTTTACATCCGACTGCTTTGGTTAATCTATGCATATGTACAAATGCAGCAGAAGAATGTTTTAGGTTATTTAATTTACAAGTGGCAGCATATGTAACTATATCATGCCAGGCATTAGGGGTCAATTGACATAACCCCAAATCATAGCGTTTGAGGAGATTAAGGAAGAAAGAAAAGAAAGGAATGGAAACTCCCATGTCAATCATAGACATGTAAATTCCAAAGCACCCTTCTGGTGCATTTAGAAGAGTGTCCCCCTTTTTAGGGAGGACCAGTTGGAATTCCTTATGGTTTATAAAGGAATTACCATACCGGACAATGTTAATGTCCTCAATGGCTTCCCATCTCACTTGAGATGTTTCAGGTGTGGGAGGGGGAGGAACTCTACGAAGAGGAACAACTGCCTCTTCAACAGATTGGTCAGCCGAACTCGAAGATCCAGCCTCATCAGAAGAACTCTCCACATCTTCAATGGAGTCTTCTGGGGGTCTTTTGTCAACAAGGTACTTAGTTCTGGTTTGTTTTGTCCTAGCCATATCACCCTGCACAGGAAGAACAGGGAGAGTTGGTGACCCCAATGAAGGAAGAAAATTTGGGGCAACCGAATATTGAGAGCCAGGTGATGAACCCTGACCTCTTTCTACCGCATTATTACAAGGGATCATTTGAAAGGGATTATGTTCATTATGAGGCGAAGATAAACTAGAAGACATGACTACAAGAATAGACTAAATAAAGAAAATGAAAAACAATGAGAAACGGATCAGGTAAAGGATTACCTAAGTACGGAAGTCCTAAGGAGAGTTAAAGACACTATTCACCGTGGGGAAATTACGTCTGCAGAGTCGCCTGAAATCGCTCGAAGTCACCGGAAATCTCCTCTCAAAGATTTCTCTCTACTTTTTTCACTTTCTCTCTCTAAAAATAAATTTTCTGAAAAGTTAGTTGTGAGTTTTTTTTACCATCACTCCTATTTAAAGAAAAGGAGAGAGTAAAAAGGGGGGGGGGGGGGGAACTCAAAACTCTTCATTTCCCCCCAAAAGCTTAAGAAATTCAAACGGAAATGGGACTTAAGAAAGCCCAACTTAACCTAATCAGATGGGTAGAGGATTATGGATCCACAAGCCCATCTGAGGGGCAAATGATGTGGCAAGCTTTGATACAACCACGTGTCAGCCAGCAACTGGACCTTGTGTCCACTAAAAGGCCAAGTGGCACTACCACCTGGCAATGACTAGACCACCAAGGTGGGCTCCATAAGGCCACGTATCATTGTAAGATTGGGCCACGTGTCCACAACAAATAATTAAAAGGAGAGCAACCTCTGCCACTTATCGCAATCTTATTTGAGGTTACAAGGTAGGCTAAAAGGAAGAATTTAGGCCTTGAGGCTTGAATATGGAAGCCCATGAGGCTTGATCAATTATCAACCTATTAGACAACGACAAATGTCATGCTCCTATTTGTTAGCCTCCAAACCTAAGGGCTATAAATAACCCTCAAAATCATCATTTTGGGGGCATTCAATTTTCATTCATTCTTACATCATACAAAGAGAATTTCTCTCACTAGCTTCCCTCTCTTGATTACTATGTTGTTAGTTATTGTTAATTTGTTTTAATCCTCATACACATACTTACTTAAGCATCGGAGGGGGAAAAAATCCTACAAGGATTTTATTCCCTTGTTTTGCAGGAATCCAAGGTNTTTGCAGGAATCTAAGGTACGGATATCGAGGGGTGAACAAGTCCACATCTGTCCATCTGACGTGTAGTCCTCAAGTTCTCTCTCCGCGTAATCAGCTGAAAGGACACCTCCAGGAGCTTATTCCACATCAAAGGGTATAATGATCATCCACTAAATACATATATTATATAACAGTTAGCATTTTTTTTATTTTTTTATTTTTATTTTCACGTGTCAATTATCGGTGGCCATTAGTTTTGGATTGTAGTTGTTTGAAGCAAAGGGGCAAAACTAGAAAAAATATTTTAAAATCGGTCATAGTTAGAGTTTTGATTTTTATCGGGGGTCAAAAACAACAAAAAATTAGGTAATTTTATTATAATAATTAGCATTTTAAAATTAAACTAGCTTTAATCCCGGGCATTGCCCGGATCATTTGATAAGAAAAATAGTTTAAGGCTTACTAAATAAATTTTATAAGTTTTAACTAAGTTGTTTTTAAATTTTTTTAAATTTAGTTAAATCAAATTTAAAATTTCATAAAGAGATGAAATATTAAGTACGTAAAAGTTATAGACAGTATATATGAAACCCTTTTACATTAGCAATAAAATTATTTTCACAAATTATATATTGATGATTAATTATTTTCAAATATAATCATTTGTTAATGTTTTTTTTTCTCAAGCAATAATTTATTCATTACTAGGGATTTATGTGAGTTTAATTTGTTTAAAAATAATTATATTTTACGGTTAGTATTTTTGAATATGAATACACGATTGTTAACGAAATTTAAGGAATTGGAGTGAAAGAACAATTAAGATATTGGGGAAAAAAAGCTGAAAATAAAATAATCGCGCAAAGTGTGTTAAAAGATAATCACACAAGCAATTGTTTATTGTTATTCGTTATACATTTATGTAATTTAACATACATATTGAAAAAATATTATTAAGAGCTATTTGACCATTAGATTTATATTGAGTTTTCATTTATTTTGCAATCCATGATATTATAATTTGTTGTATCATAAACCAACCATAGTAATGCATAGCTTAGTTGGTGAAGTCTATGTATTTTAAAGTGAGAAGTTACAAGTTCAATTCTTAATAAACACATTTTTTAGCTAACATTCACTGTTCATCGAAATTGTATTAAAGAGGTACCACATGGCGGATTGCTGTGATTCACCTTGCATTTTAATATATAGCAGTTGATTGGAGATAAAACTCAAAAGTTGGCGGGCTGAGCCCTCACTTGCCACCCAATGTTCTGCGACTTCCACTGTTAGCGACTTGTTCATTTGTGCTATTGTGAGGGCCTGTTTACTTTCAGCTGAAAGCAATTGAACTGAACTGAACTGATTTTTTTTATGAAGGATTAATGAGTAGCAAAATAAAAGAAGAGTTGAACTGAACTGAACTGAGCTAAGCTGAACTTATTTTTAGTTGAAGTAAACAGGCCCCGAGAGGTATTAGTGATGGAATAACCTTGAATGGAAATTTTTTTCACACATTAGTGCACTAGAAGATGAAGATGAATGATTAAGCTATTCTAACTTGTTAGCAAGAGTCTGCAATGTACTAGTAAGCATAGACAGTGTATTGCCTCCTATTTTCCTCTTCCTATTGACAATTGTTAGAAGCCATCTCGTTAAGTAAAGCTATTATTTGTGTAGGTGTTTTGCTCATTAGATTTCCTTCTGTTGCCGCATGCTCAATATTTTTTTTTGGGTTTTTCTACACGATGCCCTCGAGGTATTCACTTTTCTACGTTATGCCCTCCCAAATTAGAAGTTCTATATGGTGCCCTTGAGGTGCAATTAGTTTCTATGTGGTATCCCTCACGTCAAACAACTGTTAGCTTTTCATCCAAGTTTACTACTGACTTCTTGTCTCCCTCCCCACTTGCTTCACCCATTGGCCCTCTATTCCTCCCATCATCTCATTCTACTACCTCCCTAGACTCTACTCGATCTCCCATGAATTCAACTGCAAGAGTGGAGAATTATTGGCGTTTTGATTCAGATTAAACTGCAGGAGTGGAGAATTTGACAGTTTAGCTTGAATACCAACACTATCGATTCACAATCTTCGACGCATCAACAACTTCAATTGAATTTTTGGGGACAACGTTGAATTATTGGTGTAGGCGGTTTGAATTGGTTTTTTAGGTATTGGTAATTACCCAATTAATTGTGACAATAATTGGTTAATTAATTGTGACACAATCATTGGTGATTTGTAGTGAACCAACGTCCTAGGCTTAGTTTTTGAAATATATTTCTTGCGTTTAATTTCTTCTCTAGTAGTCATTAGTTCATTAGTCAAAGGACTCAAAACCCAATTCAAAGGCCCCTTACAGCGAAATAGCTTTTTACAGTTGTAGGGGCCCCGGAATTTAGGGTCCCAAATAATTTTGGTCACCTTCCCCAAACCGTCCTTAGGTCGAGTTAAAACTAAAAATTGGCTTAAGGAAAGGTGAAATGGATTTTTTTTAGATGTATTTTGCAAAAAAACTAGAGCGCAGGAATTTCAGTCAAGCTAGCGTGGTAGCGTCACAAACTTTTTCACGCTGACAGTGCAGCGCTACAAAGTCTGTCACGCTGCAGCAGTAACGCTACAAACTTTGTGACACTGCGACGTTAGCGTGACAAAGTCTGTCGCGCTACGCTATTTTAGTGTTTTTTTTTAATTTCTAATTATCTTTTTTTGAGTGAGATAATATCAACTAAAACAGACGATGCTAGTAAGGAGTCGCCAATGAGTTTGGGTTGTGTTGTTGGGAAGGGAAGGGAATGGAGGTTTGTCACTGAGGTTGGGGGGGGGGG
>PYUH01000127.1:1254011-1284328 GCA_016808085.1 Suaeda aralocaspica
GGGGGGGGGGGGGGGGGGGGTTGTTGTCAAGGAAGTGTTGACCTATGAATTGAAAATAAAGTTTTGATGATGACTAACAAAAACTAACTTATAACTAATATATACTTTGAGTTCCTATGAGATTTCACAGGTTCAAAGTGTAAGGAACTTGGAGCTAGGAACGTGACAAGTTCAAGGAGATGTTCCTAGGTAAAATCTTGCAAAGGAACACAGAAGATAGAAGTGAAGTTCCTGAGTAACACAGTTGCATAGGAACAAGGCACGAGAATAGATCTGTTCCTACAGGAACAGGCGAACCACGTCAAGGCATTTCCACGAAGTATCTTGATGAAGAGAAGAGAATTTCCAAGAAGATTATGAGAATAATTTTCTAGGATCTTAGTAAATACATTGGAGTCTCAAATGTGGTTGGAACATCATATCTAGAAGTAATAACGAATCTATCCCACAAATAGGTCTAGGTTAATTTATGATATAATTTAGGTTATTATAATATTTTCCTTAATATTAGGAGATAAAAATTGGGCTGATTTTACTGAAGAATAAAACGACACTTTATGGTTTTAATAAGTCAAATAAATGTTGTTAGGAGTCCTTGATTATAAGAATAAAATCATGGGATCATGGTGAAGAATAAACGGTAAAATTAGTCAAGTAAAAATCTTATTCTCCTGGTCTACATACGTGGGATGATGGAAGAAGTCATGGAGATTATGGGCGATCAAAGAACGTGGTTGAAGGCTGAAGTTTGCAAGGCAGAATCACTCCATAAGTACTCCAATAAATTCAGAAGAAGAAGCGTAGAACATCAGAGAACACACTTGAGCATTCATACGAGTCTAAATTTTAATATTGATGCTCCAGTCCAGTTTACAAGATCTTTCAATGTATTAGAGTCTGTATTGAGTTGTAATCTGTGAGAAAAAGAGAAGTGTGAGAACTAGAGAAGAGTGGAGAAAAAGAGAAAGAGAAACGAGAGATAAAGAGTGAGAATTGAGAATCAAGTTCCTACAGGAACTGACGAGTGTAATTAGAGAATTTAGGTTGTAAAAGTTTTTACAGGCCTATAATAGAAGTGGAGTTTTCTTCTTTTGGGCCAAGGAAGTTTTTGTTGTAGAAGTATCACTCGCACTCTTTAATTCGCTCAAAATAGTTTAAATTCCGCATACAAGTTCCACACAGCAATTCACCCCCCCTCTTGCAGTGTTCTAGTAGAAACAACAGTTGGTATCAGAGCAGCAACTCGGGAAAATCAAGCAACCTTGAAGAGGAATCCTCAAGATGAACACTCATGAGAAATTGGAGGAAGGTTACTCAACTCAAAGACCACCTATGTTTGATGGGAAATTCTACACGTACTAAAAGAATCGAATGGAAATATTTATCAAGGCTGAAAATTACCAGGTTTGGCGTGTAATTGAAGTAGGCGACTATGAGGTAACAAAAACTAACTCAAACAATGAAGTAGTTCCTAAATTGATTTCTGACTACGGAAAAGAAGATTTTGAAAAAATGGAAATCAATGCTCGTGCTATCAAATTGTTACATTGTGGTATTGGACCACATGAACACAATCGTGTCATGGGGTGCAAAACCGCTAAACAAATATGGGATTCATTACAAATAACTCAAGAAGGAACTAGTGAAGTAAAACGATCAAAAATTGATTTGTTGATGTCTAAATATGAACGTTTTGAAATGTTACCTAGAGAGTCAGTATAAGATATGCTTACACGTATTACTAACATCACCAATGAGCTTTTTCTCTTGGAAAAGATATACCTACTGATGAACAGGTTAGGAAAGTGCTGAGGAGTCTACCACAAGATGAAAGATGGAGAGCCAAGGTTACTGCACTTATGGAAACAAAGGATTTCACGAAGTTCAATATTGAACAACTTGTTGGTTACTTGCTGACCCATGAATTGCATCTTGGAGGAACTGGTGACAGTTCCAGAAGCAAAGGGCTGGCCTTGAGAGCTGAAAGTGACGAATAAGAAGAAGATTATGATGAGGCAGCGTTGCTGGTTAGAAGATTCAAAAGGGCTCTCAACAAAAATCGAAGTTCCTATAGGAACACGGGTAGAAAATTCACGAACAACAAAAGGGAATTTGTGTGCCATAAGTGTGGATCCTCAGAACACTTCATTAAAGACTTTCTCCTATGGGATACTGAAAAAGGAAAGTCCAAGGGCAAGGAGTATGTCAAGGAGAAGAAGGAACGAGTTAAATAAAAATTCTACAAACCTTCTTATTCCAAGAATGATGTAAGGAAAGCAATAGTAGCAGCCTGGGGAGATTCTGAAAGCGAAGAAGATGAAGAGGAACAACCTAACGAAGAAGTTGCCAACATATGCTTGATGGCCAAAATTGATGGGAACGAGGTCCACAAGGAACTCGCTAATGAGGTATATCCAAATTCTGATCTTCTTGATGCTTTCTCTAAACATGAATTAATAGATCTAGTACTCTAGGTTAATTTATGATATAATTTAGGTTATAATAATATTTTCCTTAATATTAGGAGATAAATATTGGGCTGATTTTACTAAAGAATAAAACATCATTTTAAGGTTTTAATAAGTCAAATAAATGTTGTTAGGAGTCCTGGATTATAGGAATAAAATCATGGGATCATGGGGAAGAATAAACAGTAAGATTAGTCAAGTCAAAATCCTATTCTCCTGGTCTACATACGTGGGATGATGGAAGAAGTCATGGAGATTATGGGCGATCAAAGAACGTGGTTGAAGGCTGAAGTTTGCAAGGCAGAATCACTCCATAAATACTCCAAGAAATTCAGAAGAAGAAGCGCAGAACATCAGAGAACACACTTGAGCATTCATACGAGTCTAAATTTTAATATTGATGTTCGAGTCCATGTTACAAGATCTTTCAATGTATTAGAGTGTGTATTGAGTTGTAATCTGTGAGAAAAAGAGAAGTGTGAGAAATAGAGAAGAGTGGAGAAAAAGAGAAAGAGAAACGAGAGATAAAGAGTGAGAATTGAGAATCAAGTTCCTACAGGAACTGACGAGTGTAATTAGAGAATTTAGGTTGTAAAAGTTTTTACAGGCCTATAATAGAAGTGGAGT
The DNA here is from genome assembly GCA_016808085.1 of Suaeda aralocaspica. Taxonomy (NCBI): domain Eukaryota; kingdom Viridiplantae; phylum Streptophyta; class Magnoliopsida; order Caryophyllales; family Amaranthaceae; genus Suaeda; species Suaeda aralocaspica. The sequence continues at coordinate 1,257,107 of PYUH01000127.1, forward strand.
TTTCTTCGTTTGGGCTAAGGAAGTTTTTCTCGTAGAAGTATCACTCGCACTCTTTAATTCGCTCAAAATCGTTTAAATTCCGCATACAAGTTCACCAGCAAATTCACCCCCCCCCCCGCTCTTGCAGTGTTCTAGTAGAAACAACAGGAAGAGACCGGGAAGGTTGAGATTTAGTTTGAGGGAATTGAGTAAATGGGTGAGGGAAGGGTAGGGAATCCAAGGTGCTATCTAATTAGATTCAAATATGGAAAGTTGTCTGTGACTTACTTGAGGTTTTTATTGGGTTTTTCGTTGCTGTGATGGAATTTTAGTTATTGTTTTCATTTCATTTGTTTTTAGTCTTTTCATTTTGGTTTCACAAATTGAATTAAATCAAAAAAATTACCTTACCTCAAACTGTTTTCAAGGTCCAGAATGGAAACACAAAGGGAGCAGGAGAGGAAAGAAGGAAGAAAGAAAGATGAGGGGTGTGAAACCAGGTCGGCCCATCTTTTTTACTTTGTTTGCCATGCTCAAAATTTTTGTTCTTTGAAATCTCTTAAAATTAAAGCCTTTGTATTAATGTCTTTTTCTACTTTTTTATTATTATTTTGGTTGGTTGTATGTGCATTACGGTGAATGAATATCCTGGTTTTGTGAGTGCGGATGTTGCTATATGGCGAAGGATTGATGGTTAGTGTGTTAAAAGTATGTGAAAGCTTGATTGCTTTAAATTATGCAAGAAAGGGGTTTCTTTTGATGGCTTTTTTATGATTGTTTAGGTGAAACTAAACTTGCAGGAGACAATTTGAAGACATTATTTTAGGGTGTGAGGTAGATAAGTATGCAGAAAAACCTCTATGATTTTATATCATGGCGGATAAATGGTGTGATTATTTGATCCAAAGGCAATTATTGCTGCTTATTGTTTGTTTTACAATTCACTTTCGCCTTGTAGTTGAAGTATTGAGATTCAATTTTTGTTTAATTTGTTGTTTTGCAGCTTCAAATAAAGCTAATTCCAAGGAGTTGAAGAAGAATGATCAATTTTTCTACACATTCTAATAGAGCGACGAGTGTGGTTGAGTAAGCGTGCTCTGGAATCTTTTAGTTTTTTGTTTGTTCTACTTTGATGAATATTGTGGTTTGGGTTGTGCTGTCATTTCTAATAGTGTACAATACGGTGTGTAGTTGGGCGTTTTATACCAATATATGATGTAGTTATGATGCCCAGTGAAGTTGTACTTAAGAGATTGCATAATTTTTTTTACTATCGTTGTTTTTTAAGGGTTATAAAATATCTTTTTTTGCATTGCTATAAGAATTCGATAATTTCATGAGATAAATTGGATGATATAGAAGTTGTGTTTAAGCATGAAAGTCTGTTTTTTTATAGAAGCTGATTTTATTATTTCACTCATAGTCCTTTGATATTGTGTTTGGTTTGCTGGAAGTAACAGTTTCAGTTCTTTGATATATTTTTCTTAGTTTTTGGGATGAGTAGAATCTATATGCTATAATATTGTCATCAATTAAATGATATATTATTTAATGTTTTATTTTGCTATGTGTTGTGACTTCTTTTGAAATTTAATGTGGTAGTGCCTTTGTGATCCATAATGAAATCCAAAATGCTATAATATTGTCATCAATTACATGATATTTTTTTAATGTTTTATTTTGCTATGTGTTGTGACTTCTTTTGAAATTCAATGTGGTAGTGCCTTGTTTATAAAAGAGAGTAGCATTGATTTGGCCTGAAAATACTAGTTCTTCTTATTTCTCATTGACCATAAAAGTGATATCCCTCATTTTCTCTAGTGGTTGAGCTGTATCCTGTTGGGTAAGACAGAGAGAAAAAGGAAAGAATAGTGGTTACCCTGGTTATGGCATGTAGGGGCATAATGCACTCATTAAACACAGCTATACCCTGGTTACCAAGGAAAGAATTTGGCAATGAATAACTGCCCTGGTTACCAAGGAAAGAATTGGTGTCACAACTAGTGATTTATAAAAAACAAAAAAAAAAAAAAACATATAATGAATGCATTTAACCATTATCTACACATGCAACGAATAATGCGTTTACCTACGACTCGCACATGCACATAAATATAAGACCCAAAAATGCAATACATTGTACAATGTGGATTTCAAAAACCCATTGTTGGACTTCTGGTCCTTGATGATCATCATGATTCATATTTATTGGACTTTATATCCATGATAAACTTGGATCATCACTAGTATGTCGACATCAAATTGGAAATTTATTGTAGATTCCTATACTCTAATCCACACATTCTATGCAAATGCATAGAAATCATCGGTTCCATCATATACCGGTATCATCATATTGTTCAAAATATATTTTGCTTGCTGTTTTACAACGGTATCTGAATACATTCTCCATTGGTACCGTTACAGTTTTTAATTTCTTATATCATAGGCCATCTATTAGAATTCAAATATCTATACACCACTTCTAGAGTACACGCTATATTATTAAAATATCATTACACTTTTAGAAGTGTCAACTGCACTATCTTATTTCACATATCATACCTTTATTTTGGAACCAAAACCTACACTTCAAGTGTAGTTATTCAATTATAATTGACAAGATTTATCTCAATGTATAAACATAGTATAACCAAATTGTAGTCTCAATGCTATACATCATGAGTCATAACTGGATACAAATCAATCATAAATGTGCAACATATCTTGATAATATATGGGCAAAAGTTGGCACATAACCTCTTAAAGGGATCGTCATTATATAATACAAAATTTAGTTATTTTTCCAACCTATCGCAATAGAATCTCTCAAATGTAGGGGTGTTACATTCTTAACCAAATTAGTATATAATTTCACATGTGCAAAGTATTTCATCCAATAAATGATTTTTCAACAAAATTTATTGCCAGAAGAGTTATATTCAACAAACTATTCATCTCTTCAGGAGAACAATTTCAATGAAAACCATTTCTTCTGTAACTTATGATGCACATCGCACATGTAAGAATTGACAAACCTTTAATAATTGTTCTCTTCTAGAGATCATTATCAATTGGGGGGGGGGGGACATGTATTGTGCAGTTTTTTCACTTCTTATCATATTTTCTGTGTGCTGACATTCAATAGCTCCGATCTAAAGGAATATTATATAAACGTAGATGATTTGTATCTAGGGGTGTGCAAAAAAACCCCTACCTAGAATACTCGACCCGATACCACCCGCACTACCCAAAAAAAAAAAAAAAAAGAAATAGTATTTTAGATGAAAAAATTAGTTTTTGTGAGTCGGTACCCAGCTCGGTGAAATTTCACTTTTATCAGGTTAGTCCCGGGTAGCAAAATGTCGGTAAGCGGGTGCCCAAAAACCGATTATAATTTTTTTAACATAATATTTGTTCTTGGTATACCATGTTTCATGAGTCAATGACTTCTTACTCCTATGGTTTGTCAAATATCAAGTATATAGTTTGTCCATGTTCCCTAAGTCTATATCAATTCTCAAATATGAAGTATATAGTATTTCATGTAAAAGATACCAATATAGAGGAAAATTGATTAAGAAATCATCTTAAGATAGTTGGGAAATATTGCTGCCCAGTATATGGCTTTGTATTTTGATGCAAAACATACACAATGGAACAAATTAATCTTATGCCATATTTTAGCACTTCTTATATCTTACTCTTTTCTCTAATTTGAGTTGATTTTTTCTTTTCTAACTTTTAATTTGTTTCTTGTAGCAAACTAGCAACATAGCAGTAGCAATATGGCATTAGCTATTGTGATTTTATTGTTTTTATTCTGACTTTATTGTGATTTCAATGCAATGCAATATAGTAGTAGCAAATACATGTCTTTTCTGATTAAAATTCAATTTTTTCTTTAATTATAAAAGTAATGGGTACCCGCATACCCGACCCGTTTAATTTGGATACTCGATATGCAGGTACTTGATTTTCTCGGGTCGGACAAGGGTAGCAAAAATGACTAGCCTTAAATTCGGGTACCCGCAACTTCGAGTACTTGCAACTTCAGGTTCCCTGGGTACCTGCTAATGAACACCCTACTTGTAAATATATAACTTCACTCAATGGTAATCTTCTGGATTGTCAGTCACTTCGATAGTGAGATTTTTCTTGCCAAAAACATTAACTTATAAGGTGATTTGGTGAGATTATAGTCATATAGTGTTGAACAACATTTAAGTTATTTTAGTGAAATTCTGGTCACCCATTACATATATAAGTCTAAAGTTATTCAAAACTAAATTATCGTTTTCTTGAATTGTCTTCAAAACATGCAAACTATCAAAATGAATAATCTAAATATAGCTCAACCTCCATGTTATATCTTGCCGTTCGATTCATTTCATAACCAAACATGAGAGAGAGTCAGCACATTATTTCATATCAATTGAAACTTCAGGTTTCTATGATGGTTCATTATTAAACCCAGTTTGCCTAAGATTATTACCACATCCAATCACTTTCTAAACTTTGGTCAGTTTTTAACCACTAGTGATCATTTTACTACGCATATTTCATGCATGACCATGAATATTAGTATGAAGTGATCTAAGAACACTAACATGTGTTTCTTTTTATACATGGAAAAACAATCAATCAATATTTTATTGAATAATAACTCATACTCTGCTGGAGCACATGAATATAATCTTTATACATGGTAATCTTGTTGGATATATAATACTTTTCTGGAGTATTTTATATAATCTTGGTACATATCAATTTTAATAAACATAAATATATTCGTCACAAAATTTATCAGAATGTATCATTTTCTTTCATATTCATCGATAATTATCTTTAGAACTTATTAATATACCGCATTTCAGGTGTGCTATTTGTTTATTAGCAACTCATGTGTTCCTTCTGGGACATTAGTTTCAATTATAGAACTTTAATTGGTATATTATTAATGATACTCATTCATATCCATTTACAAAATCATATCATTTTATACATTTAATTATCATGTGGTCACCTTTACTAATAAATCATTGTATGTGCCAAACTGACTATCTATCTACCTCTAATCCTTGCATATGGGGCATGACATTAATCTAACGACATTTAATCTCATATACCTCTTATGACATAAATTATCTTGGCAATGCATGTGTTAAGCAATAATAAATTATTACTCTTATACAAATACAATTATGTTAATCTTTATATTGAAAATTTCTTAAAATTATGGGCATAATGAATATTTCCCAACACCGTCGCTCAAAATTTGATGCTCAATTTCAAAATTATATCTTGCTAGAATGAATATTTTATATTCATGTTTGAATTTAAATTCTTATAAGAGTTGTTATATGAATTATTATGAAAGAAATGTCATACAAACATACTTGGTATCCTTTTTCATCATACAATGTCTCATTCACTTCTAAGAAGGAGCAAATCTAATAAGTGATAATATATGGGTCACAAATTCTCACCAAGAATTTGATATCTATAATATCCACCCAAAAAGAAGAAAAATAAATCTCAAAAATCATCAATTAGTTTTTTATTTGTGACATTTCGTATAAGCCTCACATAAATGTTTTTAATGGTGGAGTATCTACAAAAATAACTATTTTACGCCATATACTTGCATTATTCTTAAGGGATTTTGACCTTCCTAAATTTATGCAATTTGAGGTCTACACATGTGAATACTTCATATTCAATCTTCTCATTATTCTAATGATTCAACTTCATGTAGGAATGTAATACTTTGTATAGTTAAATTCAATCTGGCTTTCGAAAATATATCCATGATAAAAACATGATAGTATATGATATTAATTAGCTAATATATTTAGTCCACAAACTTTATACTTTAAAACAAATATTTATCAAAAATAATTGATTTTGACAATGTCAATTTGCTCAAATATTGCGCTAATTCAAGCAAGGGACTATACAAGAATGTTAACGACATATAAAATATATACTATCTCATAATGTGTGGGAAAAAAAATCATGCTCATGTTTATGCCAAAAATCGCTTAGAACGATCTTAGGTTGGGACTATGACGGCTAGATAGATTATGCAATTCGATGAATAAGACTAATAATGCAAAGTATGAAAACGAAAGAAATTAAAGTAGACAAGACACAATATTTTGATGACGAAGAAAACCCAAAGTGGGAAAAACTGCGGGTGGGAGTAATTCCACCGTTTCACTATGATGAACGTAATATAAACTTTGCTTAGAGTACAATGTGAGTGATTTTGCTTAGGAGTATTTTTCAGTGAGCTCTCGTTGTGTCTTTTGGCTGATTAGTGAGCTGAATTTATAGCTTTTAGACCTAGAAAATATCTTCAACGGTCTTCTTAGGTAAGTAACCGCTTCCCCTAAAAAATAGGAGATCAGAGTAGTTACCTCCTTTTTCTCCACGAAGGCTAACCTCTGTCCAGGTTCAATGTACCTTCCCAGTAGACTTGTTCAACCCTTTGAATCTGCTGAAGAATTGATTTGAACTGCTCAACGGTCTCCATGAATCTCGGACTAACGGTTACTGACTCGTCTGGGGTCGAGTCTAGTCAGGGAAAATCGACCATAACAATTTGCCCCGGATTAGTGACTCGGCAACTTAGCGGTTGAAGAGCAATAATCCCACTCTTGTGAAATAACTTCCCACTATCTCTTGGTAACCGCGCCTAATAACTGCCCTCCCCAACTACTTGCCTATAAATGTCCTTTACTTTTTTACTTTTACAATTTTACAAAAGATAAAAGATAAAAAATTTGAAAAAATTCAAACTGACAAAAAGGAGGAATCCGGAAGAACGTCGTACTGTAGCTGCATTTCGAGAGGCGTGACTGTGCTTTCCTTCAACAAATTTCCAGGTATTTAACTTTTTCTGCTTCTTGAATTTTGCTTCAATTGAACTTTACCCTCGATGTCTAGTAGAATTGTTTCACCAAAGAGATCTAGTTTTTCGTTTAAACTTCTAGAAAAAATGGGGAAGCCGAAAGAGAAATCTTCCGAGGTGGAACCTCGGAGTTCGATTGACAAGACGGGAGTGGAAGCTTTTAGGGTTCTTGCTGGTCTTCCGAAAGAGGCGGTGATCGAGGCTCTGAGGGCACGACCTGCTGTCGACTGCCCAGAGGGTTTTGTGTTGATGTACGAATATCCTTTTAAGCTAGGGTTTAATTATGAGTTTTCACCTCTTTCCAAGTCGTTGATGGAGGCTTTGTCGGTCGGACCTGGCCAACTGATGCCCCAAACTTGGAGGGTCTTGCATGTCTTAGAAGGGCTTAACCCTCTTGCGAAGAAACCTCTTAATGTTTTTGATTTGATGGTTTGCTACAAAATTCAAGTGAAAGAAGACAAAAGTTGTGCGTTGGTGTTAAAGCGTGGTGCTCGTCCGTTAGTGGAGAAATCGGGTTACTCCAACGACAGGGGTTAGTGTCCTCGTTTTGTATTTGTGAAGAAATCGTCTCTAGATGCATTTGTGAATTGGCTTCCAGATCAGTGGCGTTTCGAAGGTAAAGACCCTTCGTTTCGCTTTGATATTTTCCAATTGACTGACTTGTTTGCTTATGTTTTTCTTTCTTGTAGGTATTGGTTCAAGCTCGTTGCGACCTAAGGCTGACAGTGCTGCTAAGGTAGAAGAGTTCTTTAGTGCTTTCAGCGTCGAAGATCGTACATTCGTTCGTCCCACCGTAGCAGAAGACGAGGCAGAAGGAGAACATAGTGCGGCTACTGCTAGTGAGGATCCTGGCATGGCTTCAGGTATTTGTTTGTATCAATCATTTTTTATTGTTGCGGTTATCTTCTACTTTGTCTGATTGCAGTCTCGTCTTGCTTTTCAGGTGCGACTTCTAGTAAGGGTGCAAGTGGCAAAATGTCGATGGATGAGATGTTTGAGCGTGCTTCGAAGAAGAAGAAACTGAGTGCTGATCCTGCTGACGTTCAGATTCTTGAAACGAAACCTAACCTGGTTTGTCCTCCTCCTCCAAGGTTTGAGCGAGGGGCGTCCACAAGGAGTTCGTCGTCCCAGAGTCGTGGTTTGCTGATCACGCTCCCTGAGGATTTCTTGGCTGAGACAGCTGATACTACTTCTATCTGGCCTTTCGCTGAGAAGCTTCTAGTTCCGGCGGCTAAGAAACGTCTGGAGAAGATGACTTCTGCTGAAGTGATAAGCGAAGCCATCAACCTTCAGCTGCATGTAAGTTTGTCTCCTTTTATTGTGTTTCATTTGCCCTTAACCGGATTTCTTTTGCTTAAACCGTTTTTGCTCTGTGCAGTCTCTCCAAGATACTCTTGCTACGAGAGATCGTCTAGTCTCGTATGAGAAGGATGTCAAGTCTGCCCAGACTGCTCTGAACGTGGCTAAGGAGAAGGCAAAAAAGACCGAGGCTGAAATGACTAGTCTCAAGGCTTCTTTGCTCAAGCTGGAGGCTGAGAAGACGAACTTGGAGGAGATGCTCCACACTGCTCAGGAGGATGCCAAGAATTCTAAGGCCCTTGACATCTTGTTTGGTCGTGCCAAGGTCTTGAAGACGTTTGTGGATGGGCAACTGACTTTGGATGGTCGACGAAGAAGCGACCGTTGAGGAGCAGAAATCTACTGCTGAGTCTGCCCCTGCTTCTACTGATGCAGATCAGCTTGCTGCTGAGACGAACCAAGATGACGAAGATGTGGCGTGACTGTTGGCCACTTTACATTTGAATTTATAATGCTTTAAACATTAAGTCTGTTGATGGCCGTTGCATGGCCTTTTTGAACAATCTACTTGTGTGTTTTGTTGCGTCGTTCATGGGAACGACTTAATACTTTGTTATTTTGTCATTCGTGGGAACGACTAGGTACTTTAGTTTTTGTGACTTTTGAACGTCTTTGAATGTTTCTGCGTGCTTAGATTGCTTTTGTTGACATGCTGTGTGTTTGCTTTTGATTTTTTCAGTCACTTGCGTTGGTATATCACTATGGTTTTTGACTGCTTGTGTTATGTGTTTTATCGCGCGTTTTTATTTATGTATTGCACGCGTAGGAGATGACGAGACATTATTTTCAGTCTCGTTTTCAGGCCTTTATTACTGTTGCTCTTAGACTAGGCGTCGTGGTGCCTCGTTGATCTAGCGTATCGGGGGACTAGGTTAGATGTGCATTTTTGCCCCTTAATATCTAACGAAGCTCTGCCTTGATTAGGTACCTTCTGGCGTGCTTCGTCTGATATTTACTTGCGTTGGACTGCTTAGACTGTGTCATCGTGACGAGTCTCTGGAGTTTAGATCCTGCATAAACGCATCGTTAGGACTGGTCGTTGGCGTTTTTGCCAACGGCCCTCCGATGCTTAAGTCAGTACTTGTTCGTTGAAGTGTAAAACGAAGTGAAAAACTTAGAGAAAATTTGTTACCTTTGCACTTTTGACTTAAAAGTGGTAAAGCTTAAGGTGTGTCGCGTTCCAACTTCTTGGAACGGTCTTACCATCTCGTGAGACTACTCTGTACGCCCCTTTTCCTGCTATGTCGACGATTTGATACGGTCCCTCCCAGGTTGGCCCCAGCTTACCATCTGTCGGGTCCTTGGTATTTTGGAATACTTTCCTTAATACCCAGTCCCCAATTCTGAACACTCTTGCGTTAACTTTTTTGTTGAAGCTTTTTGCGACGATTTGCTGATGCATCGCCATTCTTAGATATGCGTCTTCTCTTAGTTCTTCAAGCGTGTCAATGTTGGAGGCCATCTCGTCTTGATTCTGCTCTTCTGTCATGAGACCGTATTTGGCAGTTGGGATTCGTACTTCTGATGGCAGGACAGCCTCGCATCCGTAGACTAGGGAAAACGGGGTTTGTCCCGTCGATGTTCTAGGCGTCGTCCTGTTTGCCCATAGAACCGCAGGCAACTCTTCAGCCCATCTTCCTTTGGCTGAGTTGAGTCTTTTCTTGAGTGAGGCAATGATAACTTTGTTACTCGACTCTGCTTGCCCATTGGCTTGTGGATATATCGGCGTTGACATACGTAGCTTGATGTTGCATTTGTCACAGAACTGTCTAGTCTTGTCGCTGATGAACTGGGATCCGTTGTCGCAGACTATCTCTGTTGGGATTCCAAATCTGCATATGATGTTAGTCCAGAGAAATGAAATGACTTCTTTGTCTCGTACCTGGCTAAATGAACCTGCTTCGATCCATTTAGAGAAGTAGTCCGTCAGTGCTAATAAAAACACTTTTTGTCTTGGTGCCGGAGGAAGTTTTCCAACTATATCCATCCCCCATTTCATGAAGGGCCATGGACAAAGTGTTGGATGTAATTCTTCAGGTGGTCTATGTGTCACTCTTGCATATCTTTGGCAACTGTCGCATTTGGCGACATATTCTTCTGCATCTTTCTTCAGGTCTGGCCAAAAGTATCCCAGACGGAGCAGCTTGTTAGACAAGCTTCGTCCTCCAGAGTGATTGACACATTCGCCATCATAATGTTCTTGCAACATAGCCTTTTGTTCGTCCCCGACGAGGCATCTTTGCAGTAAACTTGTGGAAGAACATTTAAATAATATGTCATGTAATACTGTATACTTAGAAGCTTTGAACCTTAGTTTCCTTGCTTCCTGAGGATCGTCGGGCAGGATGTCATGCTTCAGGTAGTTGACTATTGGAGTTGTCCAGTTTGCTTCATCGGAGAATTCCAAAATTTCTGGCACGTGGGACATGTCAACGGATGGCTTAGTCAGGTGTACCATGGGAATGGTTTTGAAGGGAGATTTTCTGAGTGCTGAGCCTAGATTCGCAAGTGCGTCGGCTTGGCTATTTTTGTCTCTTTGGATTTGTTTGATTGAAAATGGGTTGAAAGTTTTGGCTTTTTCTTTGGCTAAGGTTAGGTAGGCTGCCATTTTGGAATCTTTGGCTGCGAATTCCCCATTCAATTGGCTCACTATTAGGAGCGAATCGCTGTATACGTTGAGTCCAGTCGCCCTAAGGTCTTTGGCAACCGTCATTCCCGCTATGAGGGCTTCGTATTCTGCTTCGTTGTTGGTAGCTTTAAAATCGCAACTTATGGATTGTACTATCATGTCCCCTTGTGGCGACTTCAGGACGAGTCTCAAACCTGCTCCACGTTGATTTGATGACCCGTCGCAGAACATTGTCCAGACTGCCTCTTCTGCCACTTCGTTGATTCGTTTGAGTTCCTACTCTGCTTTTGGGCTTAGTTCAGGGACTGAAGTCTGCCACAAAATCTGCAAGTGCTTGGGATTTGATCGCCGTTCTTGGCTGGTACCTAATGTCGTAGCTGCTTAGGACTATGCTCCATTTTCCCATTCTGCCTGACTAGTATGGGAAAGTTAGTTTTTACCACTACTTGATGTGTCTCAAAGTAGTGGCGTAATTTTTTAACGGCAGTAATTAATGCAAGAATTAGTTTTTCAATTAAAGGGTACCTGGTCTCTGCGTCAAGCAGAGACTTACTGACGTAGTAGATTGGCAGTTGCTGTTCCTTCGTCTCTCTAGTTAAGACGGCGCTGACTGCCACTTCACTGACTGCTAGGTACAACTGTAGGGTCTCGTCAGCGCCGGGCTTAGACAGCAGTGGAGGCGAGGCTAAATATCGCTTCAACTGCTACAAAGCTTCCTCATGCTTCTCTGTCCAGTCGAACCCTTTGTTTTTCTTCAGGACATTGTAGAATAAGTGGCATTTGTCTGACGACTTAGATATGAACCTATTTAAGGCCGCGACGCGTCCTGTGAGTTTCTGGACTTCCTTGACGTTCCTTGGAGACTGGATGTTGACCAGAGCTTTGATTTGGTCTGGACTTGCTTCAATGCCTCGCTGAGTGACGACGTATCCTAGGAATTTCCCTGCGCTTACTCCGAACGAGCACTTGGTGGGATTCAATTTCATACCATACCTTCGAAGTACGTCGAACGATTGACTTAGATGCGTCACGTGATCCTTAGCTATCTTAGACTTGACGAGCATGTCATCGATGTAAACTTCCATTGTCTCTCCTAGTAAATCTTTGAACATTTTGTTGACTAGTCGTTGGTACGTCGCTCCAGCATTTTTGAGTCCAAATGGCATGACTTTGTAGCAATAAACTCCTTTGTCCGTCATGAATGTTGTTTTCTCCTCGTCTTCTGGGTGCATCAAGATTTGATTGTATCCTGAGTAGGCATCCATAAACGTTAACAATTCATGCCCCGCTGTTGCGTCTACCATGGCGTCTATGTGCGGAAGTGGAAATGGATCCTTTGGGCAAGCCTTGTTGAGATCCGTGAAGTCTATGCACACTCTCCACTTGCCGTTTTTCTTAGCTACTACCACGACGTTTGCTAGCCAGTCGGGGTACTTTACTTCCCTGATTTTCCCAGTCTCGATGAGTTTCTGAACCTCGTCGTTGATGACTTGGTTTCTTTCTGGGGCAAACTTGCGCCTTTTCTGTTTGACTGGTTTGAAGCTTGGGTCGGCATTTAACTTGTGGGTTATGACGTCTGGGCTTATACCTGTCATATCTTCATGTGTCCAAGCAAAGCAATCGATGTTAGTCTTAAGAAAATTGACTAATTCAGTTCTTATACCTGGGTCCAGTGACGCGCCAATCCTGACCGTCTGTTCTGGTTTGTCGGGATCCAGCGCTACTTCGTCAACTTGTTGCTCGTCAGGATCTTTCGTCACTGGTCCGTGCTGTAATTGCTACGCCGTCATCTTGGATGGCTTCATCGTCGTGCTGTAACATTTGCGAGCTTGTTGTCTTTCTCCTTTGATCTCTTGCACTCCCCACTTTGTAGGGAATTTGATCGGTGGTACATTGACGGGACTGCCTTCATTCTGTGAATCCAAGGTCGGCCGATGATGGCATTGTAGGCGGATGGGCAGTCCACCACGTTGAAACGAGTCGCCAGGTTCATTCCATGGGCATACGTAGGTAGCACGATTTCTCCTACGGTGTTGAGAGCTTCTCCGCTGAATCCGACGAGCACGGTCGATCTGCGGGTCACGTCGTTGGCGTCGATCCCCATGTCTTCGATGGTGCTTTTGAACAGAACATTTGCCGAACTTCCTCCTTCGATCAAGACTCGTCTTAGCAAGCAGTTTCCTATCGTGAGGGATATGACCAATCCATCGTGATGTTCTTCTCTGTAATCTCCCAAGTCGCATTCGTCGAAGGCTATTGTCATGGACTTGAGCTCCTTGTCGCGGCTCGGTGCTGCGTCACTTGGTACGACGTTTTCGGGCGTCCTCATTCTTGCTACTTTCTTAGCTGCAGAATAGGTTAGTCCACAAATATCAGATCCACCAAAAATCACATTGATTACCTTGTTTGGAGGGGGTGCTTTAGGAGGATTTCGTCCAGACGCGTCTCGGGCATTTGAGCTTCCTTTGCCCTTTAGTTCTTTAAGAAAGCCCTTTTTGAGTAAATAAGCCACTTCTTTTCTCAAGGCATTGCATTCTTCAGTGGTGTGTCCATGGTCAGCGTGATAATCACACCATCGAGATTTGTCTTTGTTTTCGGATGGTTTGTCGCTCCTCCTTGGCCATCTGGCTACGTTCCCTAGAGATTGGATGGCATTCACCACGCCCCCGATGTCGACACAGAATTCGTATTCCTTGATGTCGGGGTATGTGTCGGCATCATTCTTCTTGGACCTGTTAAAATCAGAGCGAGTGTCAGTTCCGTTACCATTATTGACATTGTTTACCCGGTCAGGCCTGTCGTAAGGCTTTCGACGTCTGTCTCGTCGGTTGTTTCGCTGAGATCGTCGATCGTTGCTCCTTTGACTAGTTTCNCAGTTTCAGCTTTAGTCAGGTTGAAGGCTCTACGGATCGCCATATCGTCCTCGAGTCTCATTTGTGCTAAGGCTCTAGTCTTGACTTCTTCGAACGTCAGGCACGGGTACTTGGTCATGTCGCGATACAGCTCCGAGTCTGTGTACAGTCCTCTTTTGAAGGCTTCAATCGCAGTCCTGACATCGTAGTTCTTTATGCCGATCATTTCTTTGTTGAATCTGGCAAAATAGTCGCGGACTGGTTCGTTCTTCATCTGCACTATGCGGTACAGGTCACTGGTCTGCTTCTCGACGTTCCTGGAGGTATCGAACTTGCCATAGAACCTGTCACACAAAGATTTGAAATTAGTAATAGTTTCGCGTTTAACATCACACAACCATTCTAAGGCGGGACCCGTCAGGGTTGCGCCAAAGGATTTGCAGAGGACAGGCTCCAGGAGGTGACGCGGGATCGAGTACTGCCACATATGCTGCTTGTAGTGGTTGATATGCTCTATGGGGCACGTGCTACCGTCATACAGCTTCGTCGGAGGGGGGATGTTCAGTCTCCTAGGGATGTCAGCCATAGCAATGCTTTCCACGAAAGGAGACGCGGCATATCCATCCTCTTCTTCAGTCACGACGGGTAGGGGTGCTCCTGGCATCCTTTTGAGTATCTTCAGCAGCTTGGCGTTCTGGGTCTCGATGCGAGCTATTTTTCTGGTTGTCTCGTCATCCCGGCCATCGCCTTGGTCGTTGTTGTTCTGTTCCTGATCGTGATCCTCGCGCCTATCATCGTCCTCTTCTTCGTCTGAGGTAAGACTCATCATGCGAGGCACGTCCTCAATGTTGCGGTGTTGCTGTAGGGCTCTGCTTTTGACAGATTCGATTTCCTTGCGAAGGTCGTCGATGGACTTCTGACTTTCAGAGGCCAGTCTTTCATTTTCCTCACGTTGTTTCTTCAAATCTTCGTATGCTTTCATCATNTTTCAGCATAGCGTCTCTCATTTCATCATAGGTTAGAGAGGTTGTTTCCATGATGAATGCTAGGGGTAGTTTAGAAACTTTAAATGTAAAAGGTTGTTCTAGTGAGATCTAGTCGTCGGCCCCACGGTGGGCGCCAAATTGTTTATGCCAAAAATCGCTTAGAACGATCTTAGGTTGGGACTACGACGGCTAGATAGATTATGCAATTCGATGAATAAGACTAATAATGCAAAGTATGAAAACGAAAGAAATTAAAGTAGACAAGACACAATATTTTGATGACGCAGAAAACCCAAAGTGGGAAAAACTGCGGGTGGGAGTAATTCCCACGTTTCACTATGATGAACGTAAGATAAACTTTGCTTAGAGTACAATGTCAGTGATTTAGCTTAGGAGTATTTTTCAGTGAGCTCTCGTTGTGTCTTTTGACTGATTAGTGAGCTGAATTTATAACTTTTAGACCTAGAAAATATCTTCAACGATCTTCTTAGGTAATTAACCGCTTCCCCTAAAAAATAGGAGAGTAGTTTCCTCCTTTTTCTCCACGAAGGCTAACCTCTGTATAGGTTCAATGTACCTTCCCAGTAGACTTGTTCAACCCTTTGAATCTGCTGAAGAATTGATTTGAACTGCTCAACAGTCTCCATGAATCTCGGACTAACGGTTACTGACTCGTCTGGGGTCGAGTCTAGTCAGGGAAAATCGACCATAACAGCTCATAGCTTTGTATATTACGTAAACTCATTCGTTATTAATTAAAACATGAATTAAATAAGTTTGTGCCAAAAACATTTGGGAAGATAATACACTCATCATATCACAAGTAAACATTGGTATACAACTAATGTATGAAAAGAGAGTATTATAAAGCACGACTCTCAATGACTATTATTATGGCACATAAGCAACTAATGCTAATATATGAGATATTATGTATGAACCTAATGTGCTAAAGGTCGATAAAAGTTCAAAAAATAGAACAAACAATAACTTATAGTACAAAATTGGAAGGAATATAATGATGTATATATGGGAAAAAAAGAAAAAGAAAGAAAGAATCGTGTTAATTTAATTTGCAAGTGTGTAGTGAAACACAACTTATCTAATCAGTGATAACCCATTTCATAGAGCTATAATCATTAACATTCGAAATTATAGCATTTCAAGTGAGCAAAGTAATTAAGGAAATGTCCGCAAATCATTTTCAAAATAATTTATACTTTCAAAATAATATATAGGTAGTATCTCATAGGAAATAATGAAGCCGATTTGTGACCAAGCCAACATACATACTAAGGCCATGTTTTTCTCGTCTTACTTTTACTTATTTTCAGCAAAAATAAGTTCAGATCAGCAAAAATAAGTTCAGTTCAGCAAAAATAAGTTCAGATCAGTAAAAATAAGTTCAGTTCAGCAAAAAATAAGTTCATTTCAGCAAAAAATAAGTTCAGTTAAAAAAAAAAAAACAAAAATCTATATGTATTATGCAAATTAACTTGTACATGGATATTTATATGTGCACATCTTTTTAAATGTGAAATTATGGTATAAAAACAATAGAATTTAATTTTAAAAATATTTAGGTAGCATTTTCGAAGAGAATATGTATTGTATGGAAATAATATGTAAAAAAATATTTACATATGATTTTATATTTTTGATGGAAAATTGGAAATATATTACTTTATATGAAAATAAATATATGTTAATATAGATATATGATAATATTATAATACATGGAAACTATATGATACTAAAAAGAAGATGATAAAATATTGTCGATTCCTTTGTCTATAAGATTCTTGAAATTTGAGGGAAAAAATCAGATTATATATAATTTAGATATTGTAATAAATCAATTATTTTCACCTAAATAAAATTCAATTATAGTATATAATTGCAGTATAATTTTTAGTTAGTATAAAACAAATTCAGCAGAAATAAGTTCAGTTCAGCAAAAATAAGTTCAGATCGCCAAAAATAAGTTCAGTTCGGCAAAAATAAGTTCAGATCAGCAAAAATAAATTAAGTACAGCAAGATTAAGTTCAATTCCGCAAAAATAAGTTTAGATAAGTAAAAATAAGATGAGGAAAACAGGGCCCAAGAGTAAAAAAGAACAAAATAATACGTTGATTCAATGCCCCTTATAAATTATTTAATACTTTAGCTAGGGAACTATTGAGCAATCTTGTGTCAAAAGTGATTTGAACTAAATGATATTTTGACGGTTATAAAGACTACAGCCTGTCATAGGAAAGAGTAGCAAAACATATATTAATCTAAAGATATTTGATTGTAATTGGCCTCCTCCGGCCATCACCCATATTACGTAGTATCATTATTTTAATTTTAGTTTGTTGTATTTAAGTACTTCTAAAATATATTCTATGATGCTATATTGGCTTCTAGTTTGAGGATATGGGCTTGGTAAAGTGGTACTCCTACTTGAATTCTAGGGGTAATAATACCTGTGTTCGAACCTCATTACATATGCAATCCTCCCATCTTTCAGATGTGTGTTGAGTAATCTTGGTTGGGTGCACACATGGTAGTAGGACCACAATCTAGACTCATTGTCATTATCGTATATAAAATAAGTAACAAATATATGTTTAGCTTCTAGTGTTGAAACTGATGAGTACGTAGCATAAACTCATAAGCGAAAGTAGTCACTAAGGAAATAAACCGAATCAATTTGTGAAAGTGGATCAATGTATTTAGCCTTGTCATCAATTAAATCATTAAAATCCAATAATCCATTGTACTTTCTTAGTTTCTTCCCACGTTATCAAAAGAAGCAAAAAGGAGTGGGAGATAGTGGTGATAATGTTTTGATGGTGGTAATGACTAAAGAGTTTGAGTGGGTGGTGGTGTGGAAGGTGTCTGTACATAATAATTGGATTTTTTTAAGGAAATATATATAATAATTAGGTAATTAAATTAATTAGATTAAAACTTTGATTATTTAATTTACAGTTAATTAAAATTTAACACTTTTCCAATTAATCTTATGAACCGATTAACAATTATTCTCAACGGATTACGGAGCAAACAGAGAATATTTCGTGCAAGTTCGAATTATAATGGAATTACTGAAAGTTCAAAATTATTTTAAATAGAATGATGACCGTTAAGATTTTTGTTATCAATTGTACCTAGGGTAAAAGTTAAACATATAAGAATGTTGTTGAGTGGTGTGAGCAAAAAAAAACATTAGACCCACATGTTTTTTGGCTTTGGTAGGCTACTAGAATGGGAAAGGAAGTAGAGAAAGGAACACTGAGTTAATCAGTAATTGTTCTTATAGGATTTGACTTTATTAAAACAATATTACCAAATGTAAATATTACGATAAAATGTAAACACATGGGAAAGTTTTTAGTGTTGTGAGCAAAAAAAATAAAAAAAAAACATAGGCCCAGATGCTTTTAGGCTACTGGAATGGGAAAAGAAAGAAAGAAAAGAGCACTCAGATAATGGTTGTTATAGGATTTTGACTTTATTAAAATTAGTACTGTCAGTTTCGTTAAAAAATGAAATTTATTTGCAATTAAATTGAATTTAATTGAATTGAAACTAACTGTAATTGAAAGTCAATTGAACTGAAATCAACTGTAACCGTTAAAACTGAAAATATAAATTTGAAATTGAACTGTAACTGAACCGAAAATTATCTGATCTGGAAAAATCCGAAAACATGTAACTGAAACTGAACTGTAATTGAAAATTTGTAACTGAAACTGAACTGATCTGGATTAACAACTGATTTAAACTGAACTATTTTGACTGAAACTGAAACTGAACTATAACTGAAAATTTTAACTGAAAAGAATTTTCCTTAAATTAGACAAATTTTGATTGAAAATTAATTACTTAATTAGATCTTCGTAAATTGCATTTTTCATTCAAAATTCAAATGTTAATGAAATGTTCCAATTTTATATATTAAATGTTGTATTTATCACCCAATTTCACTAAATTTATGGAACTATAACTCTTTCATATATTCCATCGATTCAATTTCACACCCTACATTTGTTCTTTAACTCAATGCAATAATGTGAGATATCAAATAAGAAGCTTTTAACTATTAACCATCAATATTTTAAAAAGTACTCCGTAACATATAAGTAAAAAAACTCGATTTCAAATACATAATTAATAATATTAACCTATATTTTTAAGAAGTAACCATAAATCAGTATTCAAATAAGTAATTCATACAGTTCAAAAAATTAACTATTGTAATTCACATAAGTAAGAAGTTGTTCAAATAGGTATAGAATGTGAGTAACCATCATTGTTCAAATATGTAACCATAATTATTCTACCAAGTAACCCTTGCAGTGGAACCTAGAATAAAAGAACGATTTACACATACATGGTTGCACCATTATTTGACGGTGCAACCTGATGCATAGAAGACACGCCCTTCAATGAAACGATCACTCATATTGGTCAAAGATCATCCTATGTTGTCGAGTCTCAAGGGTAATTTAACTGTAAAATTAGTATCGTAAAAACTTATAATGGATCTAAAATATCTAAAACAAATATTTGAACTGAAAATATCTCATCGCTTGAAACAAAGTCAGTTACACGAAAATGTCCGAACTGAAATATNCGAACTAAAATATTTAAACCGAAAATATCTGAACTGCAACCAACTGAATCTGAAACCAACTGTGGCAATCTGAAACTGAATTGAACTGTTTGTTGTTTATCTGTTTGGCTATAAACTGAAACCAACTGTAGTTGAACTGATTTGATTTGAAAGCGCAACAACCTGAAACTGAATTGATCTAAAATCAAAATTATCTGAACCAAACTGAAATGAAGCAAAAAATAATTGAATTATCTGAACTGAAATGAACCAAACTGATTGGTTGAAACTAGAACTAAACTGATTAACTGAACTGACAGTGCTAATTAAAATAATTGGTTTCTTTCAAAAGTGGAAAAAATACCCCAACTTTGGATAATTGGAGCAACTATCTACCAATTACAAAAGTAACGATTTTGTGCTATTCATTGAATGACATCAAATCAAATAAGAATCTCCCAATAATTCTCCAAGTACACGATGTAAAAAACACATATTTACCCTGAGAACTTTAAGGCAAATGAGAAGCCGAAATCTTCCTTAGAATTAAAAACAGGCCACGCATTTACCTCCTAATTAGTGAGTGAAAGAGATTCAAGAATAGTCCCGAAACGGGGACTATTCAAGACGTACTCCTAATGTGTAAGCCTTGAATGGGTATCTAGGCCAATGATGCATATCCATTTCAATTGCACATATATACACTTAAAAACAAACATTAAAATAGTTTCATTTTAAATTGGATGCTATTATTTTAAACATACATACGTAAGTAAAACTTTCATCCAAAATATCATAGAAACTCATAACTTTAGCCTAAGTTGAATAATCCCTTTCAAAAAAAATTCATACATACATACATACATACATACATACATACATACATACATAATAAATACACATACATACATACATAAACAAAACCGTTAAATTGAAAAATTATAAAGAAAACCTAAAAAATAATTAAAATTAACCATAAATTTAAATAAACAAAACAACTTACTTTGAGGCAGTGGCGGCGGTGGTCGACCGGTGGTGGTCATGAGTGGCGAAGGAGTGAGGGAAAGAAAGAGACAAAGAGAAAGAGGGAATGAGAAAGAGAGAAAGTGAGGCGGTGGGCACCGGTGGTGGTCTCCTTGTGCCGCCGCCGGTGGTAGTCATGAGGAGGGAGAAAAAAAGGAGGGTTGAGTGTGAGGAAGAAAGAGAGGCAGATATAAGGAGAGTGTAGTCGTCAGGGTGTTTTGTGGGAAAAGAGAAAGAGAATGAGAGAAAGAGAGTGAGCGAGGGCGCCGGTGGTGGTCTTCGTTCGCCGTCGCCGGTGGTCGTCGAGAGTGAGGGAGGAAGAGAGTGAGGGTTTGAGTGTGAGTGAGAGTGAGGGTTTTTTATTTTTCGAAATAAATGAAAAAAATAGTTGGGTGAAGAATAAATAGGGCAAGTTGAGGCGCGAAAACCTAATAAGAATACCGACTGTTTAAGCGGTCAGTAATGGTCAAATTTTACCGACTAGTCTACACGCGGTCGGTAAATACCGACTATTTAGGTGATCGGTATTTTTTCCCGACTACAACCGACCGTGTTGCCGGTCGGTAATTGTTTTAGCGACTGCTCTCAGTCGGTAGCGGTCGGTAATTTCCGAATACACCTATAGCGATCGGTAAAACCGGTCAGCCGATGATGAATTTCTTGTTGTGGTGATGAATAATGTCTAGCTCTCTTCATTATCCAACTACAATCAATCCTTATACTGAATTATTTGAGAAATGTTTCATTTGAATATCATCTCTTGTGATCATTATGTTCAACAATTTAGATTCTTCTTGATTGTTTTTAATGACTTACCTACAAAAACATCACGATAATTAATATACATGTCATAATCATCAATGTTCATAAGTATATCACATAAAAGTAAATATTATAACTAATAAAAGGTGAATATTACATTCGACAAAATGAATAATGCATATTTTTCGTAAACAATATATTCAAAATATCAACTAAACATTACATAAAACCATATTATATTTTTTTCTTCACATAATATTCATCATGCGTAAGTCAATTTTGTAAACTTTCAAAATATGGATATTACATTTCAAGTATGACTATTACTTTCAAGTATTGAATGTTCAATGTAATATTCATATTTTAAACAACAATGTTCATTAATTAATAATGAATATTCCATTCTATAAAATGAATAAGTTATTTTAGAGTATTCGTTGAAGGAAGTGAATATTTCTTTCATTAAAATGAATATGACATTGAGCATGATGAATATTACATTGCAAAAAATGGATATTTTATTTAGATTTGAAAACCGAGTGTTAATTTTACTTTCAGTTGAAGAAATATTCAGTGTATGCATTTCGCATAAAAGGAAAAACGAATATTACACTGTAAATAATGAAATTTAGGTGAAAAGAATAAAATGAAGAAAGAGGTATATATAAGTTTCTGTAGGAGGAGTATATTTTGGTATATACTCACTAATGTATGATTTAAAAATTGGTTATCTAGTCAAACAAACAAAAACCCATTAAACAAAAACTATTGATCCCTTATTAGTTTTTGTAAATTTCATTTATTTGACTTATTGTATTTTGATAAATCCCGAGCGACGCTCTGTTTTAAGAAAAAACTACCTCTGTTTCTGTTATACATGTTTTATATAATGTTTTTTCCCTCGTTTTCGGTCCATTTATTTATGATTAATAGTTGAGTTTGTGGCTTATTTTGATTAAATATCATTCCTTGGTGTTAAGTTATGAATTGGAGCGGTTTTAGTAGATTTATAGAGCTTTTACTGTTTACTTAATGCTTCCTCGGTTATTATGCGTGGTTTTCGGTTTGTTTTATATGTTACAGGAGCGTAATAGGAAGTTATGAAGTCCCTAGAAGTTAAAAAGAGTTTTGCCTCGAGATGTGTGCCAAGGTACGAGAAGCTACGAACGAGATTTGAAGGAATCGAGCGAAGAAATAAAAAAGATCATCAAAATATCGCTGAGAATATTCCATGCTTGCGGGCGCATAGGCCAATCATGAAGCGTTCTATGCTAGCGCAACATAGTTCAAGCCCTTGAGATTTTGTTGCAGATGCTTTCTGTGAGCACAAGGAAGAAACATAGTTTGACTGTTGTGGGCTCAGGGCTGCTCGTTTGCAGTCTGCTTAGTTTTTGTTCGCAGTTTTTATTGTGGGCTCGAATTAATCGAAGCCCAATTATTATAAATAGGCTTGCAAGATTGGGCATGACCGTAACTAGTTTTTGAAATAATTTTTAGACTTAGAAAATCCTTAAACTCTTTCGCTCTCTAGAATTAGTAGTGAGATTAATTTTGTTAATCAATAATTAATTTCAATTCAATTAAAGTTAATTTAATTCAAGCTTTCTCTTGGCAATCTATTTCCTTAATCTTTTTCAATTCCTTTTACTTTTTAGTTATAATTTAGTTTATTTAGTTTCTAGTTTAATTTAATTTGTTTTGTTAGTTTAGTTGATTAGTTTAATTTCTAGTAATTATTTTTAGCTTTAATTTCTTGTTAATTTATTTATGTATATGATCATGTTTATTATGTTTATTTTTGTTTCGATTTTCATAGTCATGTCAGAGTAGTCTCTTTTGCTAGGGCTAGGGGAACTATGAACATGTTATGAATCAATTTTATGTTCGTTAATTAATTCTTAATTATTAATTAAATTCCTATTGTTGACTACTATCGATTGCAATTAAATTGTGGCCATATTTAGTTGTGAGTTAGGTATGTAATTGTCGAAATCGAGGCCAGATTTTGTTTATTATGTTTATTACCACAATAAGAGCACTGAATAATAGGAAAAAACGAATTTATGCGAGCGAGAGCCGGTAAAGGAGTTTTGAGGGAGTCTATGTTCGAGAGAATTAGTGAGCGCTAGTTCAATGAAAGTTAATGAATTGATAAATGAATGTTTAATTAGTTTGTTGATTGTTCATAGTGAACCGACCTCCCTAGGTTTCCATAACTAGAGTTTAATTTGTAATTTTCCCGCTATTTTCCTTAGTTTTAGTTCTTCATTGCTTTATCTAGTTTTTAGTAGTATAGTTAGAATTCCACAAAGGCCCATTACTCAATTTAAACTTTTTAGAGATAATAGAATTAAATCGCTTCCCTGAGGCTATATTAGTTAGTGTTGTTTGGTTATTTTTGAGAGGTGTTCGACTACTTGCATCAAATTTTGGCGCCGTTGCCAAGGAGGCCATTTTTAATGCTATTAGTTGGGTTTAAATTGTTATTTTTGCTTTTATTTTTGTTTTATTTGTTAGCCTCAAGGGACTCTCACGTTCTTTGAGGCAATTCTCATCATCGTTCGAAGTGTTTTTGCTTGTGCAGGTCTTCAATTGCATGCCGGTGTGGATTGATCCTAATCTTGAAAGGTCATTTCTCAAGTGGAATCGTAGAAGGAAATGGAGATCGAGAAGGACTTCCCTTTTGGAGCGTACAATTAATGATTTATCACAGTTATTTGAGGAATTGGGTATTTCTGATACATAAGAAGAGATGTCAGGTTCTAAGTATAATGAAAACAACGAACCACTACCACCACCACCGCCACCACCAGCAAGGTCCCTAAAGGATTATTCTCAACCGAGTTCTGCAATAGTGGGAGGTGGTTATCGAGAACCTGATACAAAACCTCTAAATTTCGAATTGAAGCCGGCTTTGGTGAATATGGTGGAAATGAACCAATTTGCAAGAACATTGAAGGAAGATCCAAATTTGCATTTGAATAACTTTGTCCAGTATTGCATCACGATGAAGCATGCCGGTGTGACTCAAGATTACATTGGACGTATGATGTTCCCATTCTCATTGAAGGACAATGCTCGATTTTGGTTAAATGCTCTCAATATGGATGAGATCAGTAGTTGGGATAATATGGCTGTTGCATTTCTAGGGAAATACTATCCTCCGGAGCGGACTACAACCCTTAGAAGTCAGATCACTAATTTTAACTAGGAAACCGATGAAACACTTTATGGTGCATGGGAGAAATTCAAGGAATTATTGAGAATGTGCCCTCATCACGGTCTTGAGAAGTGGTTTTTGGTTGAATCATTTTGGTTTGGGTAATAAGAGTAGGACATTTCTTGATTCTACTGCCAGTGGTCGATTCATGAACCAGGAAGTTAATGCTGCATATGATTTAATTGAGGAGATTGCAATTCATAATTCTCAGTTTTTATTAATCCCAAAGGACATGCTTAAACAGGAGGGAAACATGTGATACATGATAAATATGAGAGTTTGGCTTTACAAATCAATGCAATCAATGAAAAGCTAGAAAAGATCAATACCACACCTTCTTCATCAATGATGGTAGTTGCAATGGCTGCACTTTCAAGATTCAATGATGTCTTTTGTGATTCATGCAGATCATTTGGTCATAATGCTCAAACATGTCATAGTTCTATGGCGCAAGTATGTGCATTTCAAGCTTACAAGAATAATCCATTTTCCAACACATATAATCCAGGTTGGAAGGATCATCCCTACCTCTCCAATAAGAGCACTAGCAACATTCAAAATCCGCAACAGTTTGTGCCACAACAGCAGGTTCAACGGTTTGCACCACCTCAACCATCGGGTTTCAATACACCAACACCTCCAGCACCACTCCCAAAACCTCATTGCCAGTCTATGGAATTCTACATCATTGCCACTCATTGCCTTATGGAGGACATGCTGGGCCCACTAGAACAATGTTCAAGGTATTACAATCAGATTTTTATTGGCTAACAATAGTTAAGGATGCTTGAGATTTCGTTATTTCTTGTGATTCGTGCCAAAGAATAGGTAATATCTCAAAAAGGCATGAAATGCCTCAAACCGGTATTTTAGAAGTTGGAATTTTTGATGTTTAGGGTATTGATTACATGGGTCCTTTTCCTTCTTCTAATGGTAATTGTTATATTGTAGTTGTTGTGGATTATGTTTCTAAGTGGGTGGAAGCGATTGCTACACCCGATTGTGATTTTAACACCGTTTTGGGATTGTTTAAGTAGGTTATTTTTCCGAGGTTCAGAGTCCCTAGAGCTATCATCAGTGATGGGAGAACGCATTTCCATGAGAAGAGGTTAGATAAGCTGCTAGAAAAGTATGGTGTTTCCCAAAGAATAGGGTTGGCATATCATCCACAAAGTGGAAGTTTCAAACTGAGGAATCAAGTCCATCTTAGAGAAGACGGTAGCAAAATTGAGAAAAGATTAGAGTAGTAAGCTTCATGACACTTTATGGGCATATAGAACGACTTTCAAGACTCCAATTGGTACTTCTCCATATCGATTGGTTTATGGAAAAGCATGCCATCTCCTCGTTAAACTCGAGTATAAAGCTTATTGGGCAATTAAAGAGCTAAACATGGGTGCAAAGCTTGCTGGAGAAAAAAGGTTACTTCAGTTGAATGAATTGGATGAATTTCGGTTAGGAGCTTATGATAGTGCCAAAATCTATAAGGAGAAGACGAACAGATGGCACGATAAACGAATCATGAAAAGAGAATTCCAAGTTGGCAATAAAACTTTATTATGTAATTCAAGGCTCCGATTGTTCCCTAGAAAGCTGAAATCCAAATGGATTAGTCCTTTCACGATGATAAATGTGAATAAATTCGGATATGTTGAAGTTCAGAGCGAGAAAGGTGAAGTATTCAAGGTCAATGGTGAAAGATTGAAGCCATATTATGAAGGAGATGCCATCGGTTTGGGGGAAGTCATCTAACTCGATGATCCCGAAGCACCTTGATCACTAATGCAGCCATGGTTAAGCTAGTGACCTTAAAAAAGCGCTTCTCTAAAGGCAACCTGAGCTTTCTATCCCTTTCTATCTCGTTTTGTGTGCTTTTAGTTGTTTTTGTGTGTTTTCAGTTTGTCTCTATGTTTTAGTTTAGTTTTTAGTTGATGTTTGAAGCCTAGACATGGGTTTAACTGTCGCCCTGCTTAATTGGGGTAATTAAGGAAATATTAAGAGATTAATCGTGCTTTAATTTCATTAATAATAATAATAATAATAATTTATAATATAATATAAGGAATTAGGAAGAAAACGAAGAAAATCTGCAAAACACCATCACACAGGCGTCCTACGGGCGCAGCGCACACACCTCCATTCCTCTATTCGCCCGCAGAATAGATAAGGCCTTTCCCACTTTCTTAAAAAAGGCCCTTGCGGGCACATCACCTATTTTCTATTTGTTCCCTGCGGGCGCAACAACACCCTTCACAGCCCGTTAGGTTTTCTTTTTCTTTTTCTTCGTGTGGGGCCTACTTTTGTGTTGCCCGTTATTTTGTCGCCCCCCTCCCCCCCCCCCCATTATTATTATTATTATTATTATTATTATTATTATTATTATTATTGTTGTTGTTGTTGTTGTTGTTATTATTATATCTATTATTAATATTATTATTATAACTTTAATCCTTAATTTTAAATCTCTCACCTAATCTCTCTCCTCTAATCTATCTTCTTCTTCTTCCTCCCTTTCACCATTAAAACCCCAAAACCTCCAACTTCAAATCCCAATAACTCACTCCCTACAACTCCAAATCACTCCAAATTTTGACATAACACTACTCTCACTAATCAAAACAATCTCTTGGAGT
The DNA here is from genome assembly GCA_016808085.1 of Suaeda aralocaspica. NCBI lineage: Eukaryota > Viridiplantae > Streptophyta > Magnoliopsida > Caryophyllales > Amaranthaceae > Suaeda > Suaeda aralocaspica. Next base: position 1,284,070 of record PYUH01000127.1, read on the forward strand.
CCAAATTCGAAGAAAATGAACGAATCACATCACCTAGAGTTTGAAATTTTCGAACCAATTTTTGCTTGATTTTGGGTTTTGTTCTTCAATTTTCTTACAATTTCTTGCTCTACTATCATCTATTGAGGTATAACTTCCTTTTTATCCATGTTTTATGAAGTTTTATGAAGTCTTCATGAATTTCTAATTTTTGGGTATTGTTTTAATTTTAAACTTGATTATTGTTGCTTATGAATGCTTAATTGTTGTTTTTATGCTT
>PYUH01000127.1:1284669-1326538 GCA_016808085.1 Suaeda aralocaspica
TTATTATTATTATTATTATTATTATTATTATTATTATTATTATTATTATTATTATTATTATTATTATTATTATTATTATTATTATTATCTTTTTCTTTCATTTGCTTTTAAATCTCTCTCTCTCTCTCTCTCTCTCTCTCTCTCTCTCCCTCTTCCTCTATCTTCTTCTTCCTTTCAACTCCATCAAAACCCCAAGACCTCCATCTTCAATCCACCATAACTCACTCCACACAACTCCAAATCACTTCAAATTTTGACACAACACAGGGACTCACTCCTCTAAACAGTCTCTTGGAGTTAAAAATTGCAAAAATCAATTGAAATCCATTGCCTAGGGTCCGAAAATTTTGAGTAATATCATGCTTGATTTTGGATTTTCTTCTTCAATTTTCTTGCAATTTCATACTCCATTGATATCTAGTGATGTACACCTTCCTCTTTACCCATGTTTTACTAAGTTTTATGAAATTTTCATGAATTTTTAATTTTTGGGTGATTTAATTACGAATTAAATGTTTGATTTTAAACTTGATTATTGTTGCTTATGAATGCTTACTTGTTGTTTTTATGCTTCAATATCATTTTTAGAGTTGTTAATTTTAAGCAATTGGAAGTTTTGTGCTAAATTGATTAGTAAGGAATTGTTAGAATTATTTTTTAGTAGAATTATTGACAATTGTTAGTGCTTGGAAGCGTTTTAATTAGTTAAATTCATGCTTAAATTGTTTAGAATAACGCTAATGTTGCCATGAATTGAATTCTATGATTAGCTTTGTTTTAATTTCTTCAATGAATTTTTATTAGTAGCTTCATGTATGTTTTCTAATGCTTATAAATTTTATTAGAAGTTGCTACTAATCTTAGCTAGTTAATATTGATGTCAATTTTTTGATAGGAGTTGTTTTGAATGATGAATTAGTGCTACATTGCGATTGGAGTTGAATTTTGTGGTTGCTTTTGGAATTTTGATTAGATTTTGAGCTTGAGGATGATGTTTTTCATATTTCATAGAATTAGTATGATGTTAGTAGTTGGAATTGGTTTTGATGAATATGTTCATGGTTATAGTTTCATGAGAATTTGTAGTTCTCAATGGTTTTGTTGAATTTACAAGCGAGTCATGCCGAAATTTCCGCTCAACTTTGTTTGTAAATTACCTTTTTGATGACTACAATGCTACTTACTTGCTTTGTTGACCATGAAACTTTAGTCACTTGTATTATTTAGTTTTTCTATGCCATAATCTCGCCATACTTATAGTTTTGATGCTCTAAATTGCTTGAACGGAATTCTAATCTTTGGTTTCTCATGCTTAAGTATTGTAGGATAATGAGGAAGTCCATAGGAAAGTTGCTTGGCGGAGTCCCCAAGAAATCTCAGAAAATAGGGGCATCATCTTCAGCTTCCAAAGGGAAGCAACCTGCATCCTCTAGAGCACCACCACCAAACAGGCAAGAGAGGCAGAGAAAATATGAAAAGCTCTCCAAATGCACTATCAGGTCTACAAGATTCTTTCACAAGGAGACTTGTGATAAATTGGTAATCGCTGACCAAGTTATGAGGATGACTTATCGTATTGGATGGAGCAACTGGATAAATGCTACTATGACAAGTCCTGATGAAAGAACCCAGTAGGTTCCACAAACCTATCGGGAGTTCACCCTTGAGTTCCTTTCTAGTTACCACTTCCATGTCACACAGGAGACCCCCTTAGCTTCAAGAAAGGCCCATATCAGCTTCACTATCTTCGGGCAGTATTATGAGATGGATGTTGATGAGTTGAATGGGAGATTTCTTTGGAACACTGAAAATGCGGTATGGTCAACAACAAAGCATAAATGGGGATTTTACTTTGAAAGTGCATGGTGGGAGCGAATTACAGACGGTAGTGCTCCCTTCACTTCTGCTACGCTTAAGGCATCGGAGGTTCAGTACTAGGCCCTCCAATACTTTCTTCAATATGTGGTCTACTGTCTATTTTCCAGAAGAGAGCTCGGGCAGGTGTACCCAGATGATATTAGACTTCTATGGATGGTCATAGAGGGATATGCCAGGAAACCTCTCCACTATAACTTTGGGTTCTTTTTGGCATGCTAATTCGCTATGATTGCTAAAGGTATAACAAACACCGGCACCATTTATATTAGAGGCATGATTACATGGCTTGCCTACTCTTTAAGCCATGTAGAGGACATTCACCAGCTGCATCCAATTGAGGAGAACCTCTACCTTGATATCACTGCCCTCAAAGCTGATAACTCCTGAGGCACTATAGAGAGCGCATCGAGAGAGGTTTGTCTGGTCTGTTCGAGAGATTTCATGGCGCTACTTGCCTAATGCCTATGTCAGCCTTATGGAGCACCCGGATTGACAGAAACCTTAGGGGACTCCACCTGATAACATCCCATTACAGGAGAGGGCGGACTTCGAGAAGAGAGCAGTTCAGATGGTTAACCTGATTCAGCAGGTAGGCGGCCAAGCTCACCCTCAACGCCACCAAGCTCCACCTCGACCAGAGTCTCCTAGACACATCTATGCAGGCTATTACTCCTCCACTTTTGACATGTCACTCCTCATGAATCGCCTTGATGATATGTACCTCTACAACCAGCTGCGGTTCGACAAGGTTGACCATTCTCTCAGAGGACACCGCACCGATGTTGATCTACTTCAGAGAGTCCAGTGGCAGGAGCATATGAGCAATGCTGAGGCTGGGACGGACCAAGGTTTCTCGAACCATCTAAACTGGCCACCCACCTATGATCCCACCACTGAGCCTACTTCCTACCCCTACCAGCCCTTCTACGACCAGTACTGTTGTTGCTAAAGCAATGAGGTGGGGTAGGGACTGTGAGGATTTCGCTGACGTAGACTGGATGCGTGAATGGACTGGTTGCATGTTAACGTACCCTCCAAGTACCTGCAAAAAAGGGACAATAATCCTTGTAGGATTATTTCCCCCTCCGATGCTTAAGTAAGTATTTGTAGGAGAGTAAGTGAACAATAATCAACAAGTAAACAATTCTAAAGAGAAGGTCTAGAGAGAAGTTTTCCCTTTTTAGTAAGTGTTTTTGTCTTAATCTTCAATATCAGAATTTTGTGGACTATTTATAGCCTCAAGTACAATTTCTTACCCACTGAGATTGCGACACTTGTCATCATCTCTTTGATTACCTTCCTTCATTTGCCTAATGGGCTTTTAGCAGAGAACTTTTAAGGCCCCATGGTTTGTTTTAGCTCTTTTCCATTGGCGAATAAGGGCTTGACATGTGGCAAATGTAGGATTACATATGGACCAATTAGAAGATGACACGTGGCAGTGTGGGGCCCACTCAAAGCGAACTCATCACTGCCACGTGGCAATCCCATGCTGGCCTTTAAGGACTCGTGGTCCAATTGTGGGATGACACGTGGTCTTGTAGGGTCCACTCATGGCAGACTCATCACTGCCACGTGGCAATCCCATGTCATCATTTTGTAACAGAAATAGGGACACGTGGTCCACTCAGAGGCTGACACGTGGCAGCTAACTTGTCATGCCACATCAAGTACTATCCTAGTTATTGGGGCCCTGATCAATAGAGCTCGGCTTCACCTCCTTCCATCTGTCCTTCATGTTTATTTGTCCCAGGACGGGACCAAATTCGNGATTGCCCCTTAGATGGGCTGATGAATCCATAATTCATTACCCATCTGATTTAATCAGTTTTGGGCCTTACTATGCAGGCCCATTTTCATTTGGGGGGGAATTGGAGGGTTTCAAATTTTTCCCCATTTTTACCCTCACCCTTCTTCTTTAAATAGAGGTGTGAGGTAAATTCATTTTTCACATTTTAACACTTGTGAATTTTTCTAGAGAGAGAAAGTAGTAACAGAATTCAGTAGAATTTTTAAGAATTTCCCAAAGGGGATTTCCGGTGAGTTTAGGCGATTTCAGGCGAAGCTTCAGTCAGTGAATAGTGTATTCAGATCTTTAACCTACCAACTTCTTTACTCAGGTAACTATTACCTGATTCGGTTTCATTTTATTTTTCTTTAATTATTCTATCATGTCTTCTAGTTCTTCTTCTCCTCTTAATGCTTGTACTCAATTGTTGGTTGTTCCTAGTAATAAACAAGTAGGAGTGGGTCAGGGTTCATCACTTAGCTCCCAATATTCTATAGCCCCAAATATTCTTTCTTCATTGGGGTCACCGAACCTTCCATTCCTTCCTGTGCAGGAGGACATGGCAAGAACAAAACAAACTGCTTCAACGATATTCACAAGCAAGGACCAGGCAGACTCCATTGAAGAGATGGAGAGATCTGCAAACAAAGCCGAATCAGGACACTCGGCTACTAACTCTGATAACGAGGTCACTGCACCTCCACGTAAACCTACCACCTATCCCACACCAGAGACTGCTTTGGTGAGATGGGAGGCCATAAAGGACATTAACATTGTCCTTTATGGTAATTCTTTTATTAACCACAAAAGCTTTCAACTTATTCTTCCTAAGAAGGGGGATTCCCTTCTTACTGCCCCATAGGGATGCTTCGGCATCTATATGTCTATGATAGACATGGGCGTTTAAATTCCATTTCTTCCTTTCTTTTTAAATCTTCTTAACCGTTATGGCTTAGGTTTATGTCAGTTAACTCCAAATTCATGGCATCATATTGTAACTTATGCTGCCACCTGTAAATTAAACAATCTTAGACCCTCTTCGGCAGCCTTTGTACATATGCATAAATTAACTAAGGCTGCCGGATGTAAACAAGGCTGGTTTACTTTGGCTAATGATGACGATTATATCATTGCCATTGAGAAGTCTAATAAGGCTACCTCTTGGCGAGGGGATTTTGTCTTCTTTAAGTATTAGGACCCTGATTTTGTAGCTAGGATGAGTAAGTGGAACTTAAGTCCTAAATTCAAAGGCAAAGTGTCCAACCCACCCAAACTAAATACAAATGACTTAGCCATTTTAGATTTATTTAGGAAAACAACAGCTAAATGGAAAGGGATGACTTATGAGATTCCCTCCAAATGGATTCCTTTCAAATTTCTTTTCACTGACCACAAGTTTCTTGAAACTTGTGGGTTAGTGTATGGTGGTAATGCTGGTAGGTTACCTTTTCTTTTTTTTTTCTTTTTTTTATGATTGAATTTGTTAAGTGTAAGTAATTCGGTCTTATTTTGCAGAAAAAGCATTAAACGAACTACCCGACGAGAAAAAAGGCAAGATGGACCAGGCTGAATTCCTTCGTCGCCTTGCTTAATCAAAAGAGAAGACGCCTCTTCATAAGAGGCAAACTATAGAGGTATAGATACCGGACTTGCCAAAAGTCCTGTCACCCTCATTTCATTCGGCTTCTCTTTTATTAATCATTTATTTTTATTTATTTTTTTTATTATTTATTATTTTTTTTATTTTTAACAATGTAACTTAAAGTTATTATACTTTGTAATAATTTAACTTGTAATCATAACATTCTTATTGAGGCCGGATTCATTATACTTGGAACTTTTTTTTTGCTTTTGAAAAACTATGTAACACATACGGTGTTCTTATCAGACGCCGGGTGTGTCAAATTTTATTACTTCTACATTAGATTCGGCCTTTATTTACTTAAAATTTTCTGTTGTTTTCTGTGTTTGTATTATTGTAATTTCTTACTGACAATAAGTACTGGATACATCCGGTGTCTTTGTTTTGACACTGGATGTGCCAAAATATATAACCCCATGATTATATTCGGTCTCCTCCAATGAGGCCGGATATAACAAGGGTAAACCAAGATTTGGCAGATCCGGCGTCATCGTATGATGCCGGGTGTGCCAAATTTCATTTCACTACGATTGCATTCGGTCTCCCTAAGGAAGGCCGAATGTAAAACAAGTGAACCTGTTTTTGGCACATTCGGTATCATCATATGATACCGAATGTGTCAACCTTTCTTTGACCTTAAGTTTTTTACAAATTTTAAAAACATAAGTGTTTCCTTTTATAAATGTACAAAGCCCAATATTTTACATGTTGCTTATTGTTTATCTTTATGTATTTGTTACTGTTGATTTTTGTTATTGCTTTTATTCATATTTTCTTCTTTGTTGGCTCTTCCACTTCTTCAACCCAAGCAGTAGGTTTAAGAGTGGTGATATAACATTCTCGGGCCATTTGTTGATCCCCACGAAGAGTTCCTACAGTTCCATTGTTACACTCATACTTCATGAGCATGAGATGTGTAACAATTACTGCCCTGAGGCGCTTAAGGTTGGCCGTCCCAAAATTATATTGTATGCTGACAGTTCTTTGACCACCAGGAACTTGACGACCATGTTCCTTGCACATTCCTTTTCCCTTATCCTTATTGGTAGGGAGACAGTACCCAAAGGGTTGATTACTCCTCCCCCGAAACCAATAATCGGGTGATGGATAGGTTCCAAGGTAGACACATCATACTTCAACTTTTTGAGGCAAGCGTAACTAATGATGTCAGATGAGCCGCCAGTGTCTATTAATATTCACTTGACCCTCATGTTGGCCACTTTCAGTTCCACCACCAAGGGATCATCATGTGGTGTACGAACATTGCCTCGGTCTCTATCACTGATCATAACTTCTGGGAATTTGACCTTGGCATCATGCCCCATCTCTGGTGACCCTTCTCGAGAGAGACTCCGTAAGTACTCTTTATTCCCTCGAAGAGTTGGTCCGCCAGCTGCAAACCCACCGGAGATGATATACACCACATCCTCTTCGGTCTCTGCATCATCTTTAGGCTCACTAGCCTTGAATTCCATCTTCTGTTTGGTGTTCTTGTCATGGGATTTGATCAAGTGTTGTGAAATTTTTCCCTTGATGGTGAGAGATTCAAGGGTTCTCTTAAGATTGAAGCAATCATTGGGATGATGCCCCGTATCTTTGTGAAAGTGACAGTATTTACTTGAGTCCCTATCTTCCTTGGCAGTTCTTAGAGGTGGTGGATCATCAATCTCAACTTTATTACGAATTTCTCTGAAAACCGAATAGAGATTTTTGGTGAACTCTATCTTAGGACCATCATTAGACTTTCTTTTCTTATTTTGGAAGTTTCCTCCCTTGCCTGATGTCCTAGTTGCCCAGGTGGCATGTTTCTTTTGGTCCTTGTGTTTAGAGTGTGGTTCACTCTTTCTATCATCTCTTATGTCCTTCCTAGTGGAAGCACAAAGCTCTTGAGCATGAATGAAACATTCAGCTTCTTCCAGAATTCCTTTCAGCGTTTTGCAATTTCTTCTTACAATATCAAATTTAAAAGTTCCGTCTCGGAGACCTCTAAAGAAGTTATTGAAGGCCACACCTTCAGATAAATTGGGGATTTGCAAAGATTCCAGATTGAATCTTTGCACATAACTTCTTAGAGACTCCTTTTCTCCTTGAACTATTTTGGCCAGATGCATGCTGGTCTTCCTCTCCCTTTTGTTAGCCATGAAATGATGTACAAAGATCGTACTCAATTCATGAAAATTGTTGATTGATTGATCAGGGAGGCTATTGAACCATTTCTGGGCAATTCCTTTCAGAGTTGCCGGAAAGTATCGGCACCAGGTCACATCATCTGGACCCTGAAAGTACATCAAATGTTTGTAGGTAGCCAGATGCTCCTCCGGATCAGTTGTCCCGTCAAACTTGTTGGGACGCGGAGCCATCATGATGGACATGGAGTACGGTGTCTTCCATTCCATCATTGTGTTATTAGGCGTTTGTCCAATAGCCCCCGTAGGGTTATGGACAGCCTTTGTTGGCTCTCGGCAAGGATTATTTGATTTGCCTACATCCTCCCAATACTTGATCATCTGTTCCTTTCTGCAGTGATCGGCCTTATCAGCTTTCTTCTTTTCAATTAAGTCTCGTAGACTTGCATGTTCTCCTGATTCCAAGGAAACATGATGGGAGTCAGTCATCTCCCTAGTTGACGATTCTTGAGATGAACCAGGTCGGTCTCCTTCTTTCCAGGCCCTCTTAGCCTTCAGATACTCTCTTGTATCCATACTAGAGACTTTCTTGGCATCAAGATATTCTCTTGCATCTCGGCTAGATGATTTCTTTTGCTCCAAATACTCCCGAGCATCACTTGCAATGGCTTTCTTGAACTCAATGAGTTCTCTAGCATCAGTTTGAGTCTTGCTAGATCCAACTTCCTTACCTGCCAACTCCCGTTTAGGCTTAAATCTGGGAGTGACAGGGTACCTCTTCACTGCACCCCATTGGGTTTCCAGTGGAGTTCGGTCCTTTCTCAATTTCTCAACTTTCTCATGGAAAGTCAATCTCTCCTGGCCTTGGCCTTCCTCAATCATCACACCTTTCATCTTTGAANCTTGAAGATGAAGAGCGTTGTGTCTCAACCTTCTCTTGAGTTTTCTTGGTGGAATACTCCCGTAGAGTTTCCGCCAGGTTCTCCTGGAACCCAGCCAAGGTACTCTTGAGCTGACTCATGGTCACAGGTTGGTTTCCAAAATCAGCTTGTTCTTGTGTTCTTCTCGGTGAGCCAGTACCTTCCCCAGTTTGGTAATTTCCAGTCTGGTCTAGGTATCTGGTCTCATCCTCAGTAGGAATTCCACTTCCAGTCATTGTTAGGAATCCTCCCCACAGACGGCGCCAAATGTTGTTGCTAAAGCAATGAGGTGGGGTAGAGACTGTGAGGATTTCGCTGACGTAGACTGGATGCATGAATGGACTGGTTGCCTGTTGACGTGCCCTCCAAGTACCTACAAAAAAGGGACAATAATCCTCGTAGGATTATTTCCCTCTCCGATGCTTAAGTAAGTATTTGTAGGAGAGTAAGTGAACAATAATCAACAAGTAAACAATTCTAAAGAGAAGGTCTAGAGAGAAGTTTTCCCTTTTTAGTAAGTGTTTTTGTCTTAATCTTCAATATCAGAATTTTGTGGACTATTTATAGCCTCAAGTACAATTTCTTACCCACTGAGATTGCGACACTTGTCATCATCTCTTTGATTACCTTCCTTCATTTGCCTAATGGGCTTTTAGCAGAGAACTTTTAAGGCCCCATGGTTTGTTTTAGCTCTTTTCCATTGGCGAATAAGGGCTTGACATGTGGCAAATGTAGGATTACATATGGACCAATTAGAAGATGACACGTGGCAGTGTGGGGCCCACTCAAAGCGAACTCATCACTGCCACGTGGCAATCCCATGCTGGCCTTTAAGGACTCGTGGTCCAATTGTGGGATGACACGTGGTCTTGTAGGGTCCACTCATGGCAGACTCATCACTGCCACGTGGCAATCCCATGTCATCATTTTGTAACAGAAATAGGGACACGTGGTCCACTCAGAGGCTGACACGTGGCAGCTAACTTGTCATGCCACATCAAGTACTATCCTAGTTATTGGGGCCCTGATCAATAGAGCTCGGCTTCACCTCCTTCCATCTGTCCTTCATGTTTATTTGTCCCAGGACGGGACCAAATTCGGTTTGGGGGGAGGATTTCTCTCCTTTGTAAATATGTAATTAGGTTTACTGCTATGAAAAAAAAACACACAAAATCAGAAAAACGAAAAAATACAAAAAAAAAAATGTTAGTTTAGTTTTATTTTTAACCTTTTTCTTTGGAGTCTGGTTTGTTTTCTTTCCTTTTCAGGTTTAATTTCGAGGAATATGTATTTTGGATTTGCTGCTTTATTGGACTCTTGTTGGAGATTAAATTTGGTTTGGTTAGATCATTCTGACTCTTCTTTTTCTTTTCTTTTTCTTGTTGGTGTGTTTAGTTAGTTTTATTGCTTTCCTAGCTTAATTTTATTTCATTCTTAGGACTGTTGAATGGTTTGTACAATTCGTTAGGAGTGGGTGTTTACATGTGACTAAAAAGATTGTACTGTTTTCTTAGGTTTAATTTTAGAGAGAGTTTGATTATTAGATAATTCTTGTCCCAGTTGAGTTGTTTTTTACGAATTGACTACTTCTGTACCCTTTGTGCTTATTTTGAAAACTTTATGCCTCTTGACTGCGGGTGAATCCACATGTGTGATTTGTTGGCTATGACTTGACTTCAATTGCTTGAATTCCTTGTATTAATCAACTGTTCTCAACCTTGCTTGGGTCTCGGACTTGAACTGTGTTAACGGGAGGATTTGAGCCACTTTTGTTTATAATGTTATTCATTTTTTCTTTCATGCGTGCTTAGTTCCTGGTGCAATTATAATTTTGGGTTTGACATTGGATTGTAGTAACTTTAATTGTAGTTTTGTGTATGTTGCGCATGATAAAAGGCCTTCATTTCTTTTAAAGCCTCCAAAATTTCTTATTTTATTCATTTATATATATTTTCCCTTGATCCATTGTTTGAGCTTTTATCCCTTTCATTTGTGTTTTTAGCCTCATTACAACCCATTAGCCGTGCTACATGATTCATTAAATGCCTAAACTTTATTTGGGAGAGTTGGAGTGGTTGTGATGTTGTTGATGTACTTTTGTTGGTTGTTTTGGAGGATTGTTGGTGAAAATTGTTGGAAATGTTGTTTAGTGAGGTTGATATGATTGTAGGTTTTACATTTAAGGCTCTGCATCCCAATGTTTAGGCCATTGTAAGTTAATTGAAAAGTTATGTTTTATTCATGACTCAGTTATGTATGTGTGATGATTATGTTTATTGTTTATTAAATTTAAGCAAAGACAAATCATTAAGAGTCGTGAAACTGAACTTTATTGTGCATGAAAAATAAAGTGAAAAATAATAAAAGCATAATAAGTTGAAAAAGTATGAAAGAAGTGAAGAAAAATGAAAAATTGTCAAAAGTTTGAAATTCATGAACAAATTAGAAAGAAGTTTAAAGTTTGTAACATAGTGGTTGTTGTGTTTGTAACTTAGTGGTTGTTGTTGATATTTGATATTTATGGAGTTAATGTGAATTATAAAAGAAAATTTTGGTTTGATTTGGTTGGAATCAGTTTTTGGAGAATGTTGATGATTATTTGGAGTTGTTGACGGTTTTCCTTGATTTTATATGCGTATACCCCGCATTCCTCCACATTATCCCAAATTTTATCTACCCATCACCCTAGCCATGTTACAAGCTTATTAAAGCCCTTTTTTTTATCTATGTGCACATGATATGGTTATTGTGAAGTGAATCCTTTGTTAAGGTCGTAGAGTATTAATTGCATTTCGAGTCGACATTTAGGATGAGTGGATACCCTCAAACACTTGCATGAGGAGTGAGATGTGGGTTTCGCGTTCCTAAAATTTGCATTTAAACACACTTTGCATTTGCATTCCATAATTGGTTGGAAGGTGAGGGTTAGAGCTTCATTGACATAAGCTCATCATTAAATGTGCGGAGTGACCACCCGTGAGCTACTCTAATTATCGATTCATTAAACTTGCTTGGTTGGTTTTGTTTGACTCGTATTTAGGAAGGATGGTAATTGGGTGCTTGCTTGGTTGGCTTTGATCCATGTGTTTTCGAATGTTTTCTTAAGTTATAATGATTATTTTGTTTTATGGGGTGTAGTCAATTTAGTTGATTTATACAGATTTTAATATTTATTTTATGTTTCCTAGATATTACGTGTGGTTTTCTATTTGTTTTATATGTTACAGGAGCATAATAGGGAGTTATGAAGTCACTAGAAGCTAAAACGAGTAAAAATATACTAAAGAAGCAATTAATGATGAGATGGACTCAATCTTGGGAAATAATTACTTGGATTTTAGCCGATTTACCTCCAAAGTGTAAACCAATCGGATGCAAATGGATCTTCAAAAAGAAAATGAAGATTGATGGAACTATTGATAAGTTCATAGCCCGGCTTGTGGCTCAAGGGTTTACTCAAAAACCGAGTATCGATTACTTTGATACATATGCACCCGTTGCAAGAATCTCCACTATAAGGTTACTAATTGCCCTTGCGACATTTCATAATGTTGTGATCCATCAAATGGATGTTAAGACAGCGTTCTTGAATGGAGAATTAGAAGAAGAGGTTTACATGAAGCAACCGGAAGGCTTTGTGATTGAAGGACACGAACATAAAGTTTGCAAACTAGTTAAGTCTTTATATGGGCTAAAGCAAGCACCAAAACAGTGGCATCAAAAGTTTGATGAGGTAGTATTGTCCAACGGATTCAAATTGAATATTTCAGACAAGTGTTTGTATAGTAAATTTGATGACAACAGGAAAGGAGTCATCATTTGTCTATATGTTGATGACATGTTGATATTTGAAACGGATTTAGCACAAGTAGAGTTGACTAAATCATTTCTATCGTCTCATTTTTCCATGAAAGATATGGGGGAGGCGAATGTCATCTTGGGAATAAGAATCAAGAGAGAAGACAGAAATTTAGTCTTGTCACAATCTCATTACATTGAAAAAGTTCTCAAAAAGTTCAATGTCAATGAGACCGCTCTTGTTTCAAGTCCTATGGATCCTAGCATAAAGTTATTACCTAATGAAGGTAGTGTAGTCTCAACTTGAATATGCAAGGGTTATAGGATGCTTAATGTATGCATTGACAAGTACAAGGCCGGATATCGCCTTTGCAGTTGGTCAATTGAGTAGATTTACTCATAATCCTAGTATGGAACATTGGCAAGCTATTCGTCGTGTATTGAAGTACTTGAAGAAAACCATAGATTTTGGTTTGTCTTACAAGGGTTATCCTTCGATTGTAGAAGGATTTTCTGATGCAAGTTGGATCTCCAATAGAGATCATTCTTCCACTAGTGGATGGGTATTTCTATTTGGGGGAGGTGCAATATCTTGGACTTCCAAGAAACAAACTTGCATAGCGGACTCTACTATGTTATCGGAGTTCATAGCATTGCATTCCGCCGGTAAAGAGGCAGAATGGTTGAGAAATCTCATGTATGAGATTCCTTTGATTCCAAAGCCGATTTCTCCTATTGTAATTCATTGTGATAGTAGTGCGACTTTGGCAAGAGCATATAGTCAAACATATAACGGTAAGTCTAGACACATTGGTGTTAGACATAGTTCTATAAGAGAACTTATCAAAGATAGTGTGATCACAATTGACTATGTGCATACTAATTTCAATCTAGCGGATTGCTTCACAAAAGCACTAGCTAGAGAGAAAGTTGAAAGGATGGCAATCGGTATAGGATTGGAGCCCTTAGTTAATCACAAGTAAAAGAAACTTAACTTGATTCCAATATTACATTGAGACTCAAGTTCAATAAGTTTAATTCTTTTACATTGATGATTGGGAACTTGTTTATTCATCCAAGGTAAAGTTCCGGACTGTGATGTTAAAGGAGGTTGTTTATCTTAATAGATCTTGACATTGTGCTTTGTCACAGGAGCATGTTAAGAGATCTACCTATGTAAATGCGAAGTTTGGCCGCTTCAAGAAGCTAAGGGGCGTAGCTTTGATGCATTTATGAATAGATACAGGACACATGGCTAAAGTATCAAGTTATTAACGAAGAACAAGTAATTTATCTTGTGTGTATGATATCTTCAAGTTTCCATTATGTATTAAATGGTTCAATTGTTTTACAACACCATGAGATACGGATTCTTGGAATGTGTATTATACTAGGTGAAAGTTCAAGTCCTTGTACACTTTCATTGATGCATAAGATTGTANCTGTACGTACACTTTCATTGATGCGTAAGATTGTATATGTGTTGATGATGATAATGATATTTTCATAATTTATATACTCTAAATGGTGGAGGAATGTTGAATGATTTAGAGTATATGTATGATACATCCAAGTTTAATCTTTGATAATTTACATGGAAAAGGTGAGTTAAATTGTCAAAGAAAAGTATAGCATGCAAGAGTCGTATCTCACGACTAAGGAGCAAAAAGCCCCCGCTGATGCGGGCGCATAAGAGTTTTGTGCGCCCGCATCAGACCTCCAGAAGCCCTCTTCAGACAGAATTTTAATAAAATGCGGGCGCATAGGAAATTTATGCGGGCGCAAAGAGGCTTCAGAAATGGTTTTTTGGGCTTTATCCGTTGTTTCAACGGTAGTTATTGGCTTGTATCTCTTCATGCTTACAACATATATGTTATATATGTGTTGGATGGTAGAAAAGAAGTTAAGAACTTCACAATTTTCTTATAATCAAAGATTGAAGGGTTAGTTTCTTCAAAAGTTGATCATCATTTTTCACTTTATTAAACTTTTTAGTTACATACTTGTTCTTCATTGTTCTTTGTTGATTAGAGCATCACCAAAGAAGGTTTTCTTCGTTGTATCTCAAAAACTTATTTCATGAAACCCATGCTCTTGTGATAGGGGTGAAATATAGTTTTTAGGAAAGTGAGTACACGCCTCGAAGGTTCTCAATTTGTTGTCATTTTGTGTTTTAAAGAGCAATTTCCCTAACAGTTGCTCTTTTCTCATGCAAATTTGTTTTGATATGGTTTTATTTTCAATGTGTCATGTACAGCTTCAAAGTGCGAGCAACAGAAAAATGGTATCAACTATGGGTACTATATCATCCTGTACATGTATGACATCATCTCAAGTTGTATGGAATTAGAGGATCTTGACAGGGTAACTACGACAATTTTTGAACGGTACTCTTTTTTTGGCTAACTACAACCGTTTTCATGGGTGTTCCTTATCTGGTTTTGTCGGTTGTTTGTACTATTTTGTGGCTCACATGGAATAATTAGGTGATCCTTGCTTATTAGTGGCTCACGTACGTGAATGAATTAGGTGTTAATGGGTGTGGTTTGATGTGCCTTATTTGATGGCCTATTTTGGAGGGCATAGTTTTATGCTTGGTGTGTGTGTTTAGCTTGTTGTCAAGGCTTTTTTTTCAGGTTGGTTGTTTTTAGGTGTCATGTTTTCAGGGCCTGCTTTGTACGATAACAAAATTGACGGCATGATTTGTTTTGCCGTGGTTTCAGCCACCAGTTTGGAGGTGCCCCTTTTATTTGGCCTGGCTTTCATGGTTGCAGGTGGTTTGGTTTGAGGGCCTGGTTTGAAGTCCTTTTTTGAGGTGACCCGCTGAAGATTGTGTCTTGGAGGTGGCCCTTTTATTTGGTCTATTTTGGAACAGTTTGGTGACCTGGTTTGAGAGCCTGTTCAAGTGGCCTGTTTTAAGGTCTTGTTCAAGTGGTCTAGTTTGAGGTGGTGGTTAAGGATTTGGTTTTAGGATATGGTTAAGGAATTGGTTTGTGGGTCTGGTTTAAGGGTCTCTTTGGTCACTCGCAAACTGTCGACCTCAGTGATTCACTAACTCCGTCACTTGTAAAATTAATCACAAACTCTCTCACTCAAATGGTCACTCACTCTATCACTCACACCCAGTCAGTTACATATACAGATTCACTGACTCTCTCACTCACAAGCACTCAATCACAGTGTAACTCACTCCCACACACACTCAAACTCAGTCACACACTCACTCAAACTTACTAAAACTCACTCAATCAGTCACTGACTGAAAGTCAGATTCACTCACTTACACTCAGTCACACTCACCGACTCGGTAACTCTCACCCACTCAGTCACAATCAACCACTCACACTCACTCACTAACACAGTCAGTAGCTCAATCACTGACACAGTCACTCACTCACTCAAACACGCTGACACTCACTCACAGTCACCTACTTACACTCACTCACTCGCTTGATAGTCTAATTCTCAGTCAAAATCAGTCATTCCACTGCAGTTATTTCAATTGTTGGACTTCTGATTGTTGTTGCTGTTATGGTTGTTGCTGAGTTGTTGTCGTCATATGCTTGTTGCTAAGTTGTTGCTGTTATGTTTGTTGCTGAGTTGTTGTTGTCATATGGTTGTTGCTAAGTTGTTGCTGTCATATGGTTATATAGTGGTTGTTGTTATTGATTGTTGCGTTGCTCATGTGTTTGTTAGCTTTTGTTGGTTAGTTGCTGAGTTATTGCTTTTCTGTTTCCTTAGGTTTTAACAAAAGAACCAGTTCAAGACAGTCCATTTACCCCTGCAGAAATAGGTGATGTTCAATATTGCACTTTTTAGTCTTGCAATTAATCTATGACGTGTTGGTGTATGACATTGTTTAATTGGATTAGAGAATGTATTGTGTCGTATCGGAAATTTGTAATAGCAATGACTTTATTTATTAAATCTGATTTATTTTAATTTTTTAGTGTGAATTATAATACAGGTTGTTTTGAAATTGCAGAATGCTATAAATTGCGGCATTTATCAGGGAAAACAAGGAAAAAAATTTATTTGTTGCGCTTCTTCCTAAGTACGCAACCAATAATACCTCTAAAATTGGAGGGAAAATTCTTTATTTGTTGTGGTTATTTCAAAAACCGCAGCAAATATAGGCTGCTCCCTCCAATTCTAGAGGTATTATTGACTACGGTTATAAGAATAACCGCAGCAAATAATTTTTTTTTTGCTACGGTTAAGTTTGTTGCTGCTAGCATAAGTGCTACCATTTATAACCGTAGGAAATATTATTTCTTTTTACTAGTGAACACCCATCAACACCATTATTCATCTTCATTTCAATGAAATACAAAGTGGACCAACTGAATTACATACACTAGATTATTAACAATATATCATGAATCAAGTTGAAATGCAACAAATTTCAAATGAAGATTATGAAAAATGGTACGTTTTATTATTACAAATATTACATTTAATGTTAAATTTGTTATTTTTTCAGTGAAAAGATTGAATGTTAAATTGATATATATGGATTAGATGACTTGTGTTGAGTCCCTTGAGTTTTGAATGATGACAAACATGGACACAGGAAACTGGATGATACAAGTGTGGAAATAGTTGGACTGGAATTAGCTTTAATAATATGCACTATTTCCCTAGACAAGTTATTACTTGATTATGATATCTATTGAACTAACTCGTCTATATGCAGGGAATAGTTAATTATGCAATGTTCCATGTACTGGTTGGGAACCAGTTGGAACTGTTCCCTCGACTGTTATACTGAAAAACAGTCATATAACTCTTCGCTATGCATTAACCTTGTTACATGTGTAGCAAAGGAGTTCATTCCAAGACTTGGAGCAAGGAGACCTTTTCGAAGACATTCCAAGAAAGAAGAGTTGATTACATTGGATGCAATTCAAGGAAGGCTCGAGTCTTGAAATTACATGAAGAAAGAAGATTTGTACTTTTATTCGGTTTATCCTAGGATTTACATGTAAAGTGCTTTGTAGTATGAACTTGGGTGAATAGGCATTAAGTGTTATAAGTGTGTTGAGTGATGCTATGAATTCTGGAACAAAGTTTGGAACAAAATTCATAACATACTCAAAATAGGGAGCCAGGTTGATGTATCAGGGTCACTGTCGTGGAATATTTAAAGCTGCGAATTTTGAAAAAATCATAGCAACTGAGAGATTTTTAGGTTAGCATATTTGGCTGCCAAAAATTCAAGGAGTATTTATTTTATTCTCGATTTTTTCTTCTAATAAAACGGAATAAAAAGATACTTTCCTTAAATCACAAACTTGCGTGTTCCTAAAGGTTTTGTGATTTTAGGAAACTAGGATTTTTGTCAATCCATGCCTATATATACTCATCTAAATTCTCATATTTCACAAGGCTCTCACGCATACAAATTGAGTATTATTTTTGAGAGTAAAAACACACTTGAAACAAAAGTCCTTCACTAAGCCATACACAAGAGCACTTAGGGCTGAATTAATTTTCTCTCATATACTTAGTAAGAAGTGAGAGCAAGAGAGTTTTGATATCGTCAAGATCTTCAACAGCGGGGTAGAAGATTGGGTGAATATTTGTGAGTTCAAACACGAGTGCTTACTAGGGTATGCTTGAGTGCACACTGAGTACAGCGTGGGGTGTACTGGTTCCCGGAGTAGGGAAACAGTAAAGGAGCGTGTTTCTTATTTTTCGGAGTAAGAGAACATAGGATAGGAGGACGTAGGCCATAGTTGGTTGAACATCGTTAATTCAGGTGTTTCCTTATTGATTTACTTTATATTCCACTAACTCAGGAACCAACCCTAATGGTTCCTTACACAACCGAAAAAGAAAAAAAAAGAATTTGTCAACGAGTCTTAACACTTAATTCACCCCCCTCACCTCTTGAGTGCCATGACTGCCATCAAACCTTCAACTTCTTTTATTCTCAATATTAAATATAAATTTGTGAATGTTCAGAAATTCGCATATAATGTTAACATATATTTGAATATAATAATTTTTTTTATCTGAACATTCGATATAAAATTTTGAATGTTAAGAAATCTGCAAAAAAAAAAGTTCAAATAAGTTGAACTTTCAATAAGTTTTGCACTTAGGGCATGTTTACTTCAGATTAAAATCAGTTCAATTAAGTTCAGTTTAGTTTAGCTCTTCTTTTGTTTTGTTAATTTATTTGTTTCGAAAATTATTTGTTCTTACATATATATATATATGATTTTGTTCATATTATTTTTTTCTTCAAAACTTCGTAATATTTTAGTTCATAATATTATCATTATTTTATACTTAAATTTATATTGCTCAAGTTATTATTGATGTATATTAGCATTATTAGTCTTATTTTGTACTTGACTTTATTTTATTCAGAATATTATTAGTGTGTTCATAATATATTTTTGAAACATTAATCATCTTTTTTTTCATATATATATATTTATTAGTTTATAATTTTCACGAATTGTTTTTTATGAAATCATCGTTCAGGAAATGAAACAAAAATATAAGTGAATCATTCACAAAACTATTATTACTCCACATAAGTGGATTAAAATTCACAAAAATATAAAAATTTATTATTGATTTTTATTTCATAAAATATAAACCATTAATATCGAAATATGTTTTTTGTTTCATAATTATTAGTGTATTATATCAAAATGATTACTACGTCAGTACTCCACAATTAAAATTCATTAATGATCCACAATCAAAAATCATTAATTCATAGCAAAATCATAGTTAAAAATCAATATTCATAGTTAATCCATAATAATCATAGTTAAAAATCAATAATAGTTAAAAATTATTACTCCATTGATAATCCATAGTTAAAAATTATTAATCAATACTAAAAACTTTCAGTTCAGTTTAGTTCATTTTAGTTCAGCTTTTTCAGCAAATGTAAAGAGACCCTTAGTGTTCAAAGTTGCATTTGAATATTCTCACATTTTGTTATAATTTTCACATGTTGCAAGTAAATCATATTGCAAATTCAGAACTTTAATGATAAAATTTTGGGCATTCAGAATTTTGCACTTAGTGTTCCTATTTCTATTGCTTAGCTTATATGTTTTGCATGTAAGACTAAACAAATAGTGGTGAATGAATCTTATGGACAATATTTAAATTTTAAAAATTGATATTCAATTTTGTTTGGTTAATGATCAGAATTTTACTCTTGATGTTCACTTTGTATAGTCAATGTTCAGAATTCAACTTCAAATGGGTCATTTGTTGCATTTGCTGTCAATTCTTAGCTTTTAGTAAAAAGTAGCTTACACATTAGAGTCTGAGCATTCAATATAAAATTCTGAATGTTTAGAAATTTGCTAAAAAAAGTTCAAATGTAATTGAATTGAATAATTTTTAGCTTTTGTACGTTTAATATAAAAAACTAAACAATGTTAACAAAAATTTGAACATTGACCTCAAATTATGAACATTGTTTGTTTCAGATAAGGAAAGGATGCAAGCAAATGAATCTAACTTCTTCTATAAACTTGAGTGTGATGATGATGAAACATTAATAAGTTTTCTTCCAAAGAAATGGAAAGGAAAAAAAAAAGGGATGATGAAGCATTAGTTTAGATCTATTAATTATATTTAATATTTTTTACGTACGAAAATCAACAAGTATAAGATGATACGAAACTAATACCCAATATTCAAATTTTGACTCTTGATGCTCAATTTTGTATAAACAATGTCCAAAATTCTTCTCAAAATTTTCACTTCTCTAGTATAATTTGTTACGGAATAATTATTTTAGAATAAATATTCTCATATATATTTTGACTATAGATCTCTGATTCTACTAGACTTGTATATATATATATACATATAGGGATTGTATTCCTTTGTGTATGACATGAATAAAACATTCTCTACAATATTCCTCATATTTCTCTACATAATCCCTCCATTTTATAATACGTTATCAGTATGATCCTCTTGTAGACTGGACATTTATAATTAAAGGCATTACCAAAGCAAAAGAGATTAGTATTTTCATACATTAACTTATTTTTAATTACTGTTTTGCATATGGGTGTGATGCTTAATGATGTGTGTTTTCAATGTATACAATTCGTTCAACTAATCATGAGGAATTGGATATGATATTGGATATATGAATATGATATGAAACTTGAAGAATGTTTTATTGATCATGCTTTTGTATTTGTAATTTTTTGTTTCTTCCTTTGACGGTTCCAAATGCAATATTGCTCCTTACATTATCTCATAATTAGTAATATTATATATTATTATATTACCTTTGCATGTAAATTTTATATGTTCATTATACCTTGAGTAGATGTGATCCTTCAATACTATATACTTTGTGATACTTTCACGACTTGACTTAATTAGATTCTAGTACTGACATTGTATATAAATCTGTTTATTATGATTATAGAATATAGTGTTAATTACGTTAGTGCACGTAAAATAGTAATTTTTTGACATTTGATATTAGCTTTATAACATCTTTGTGGTTGATTATCATATATGTATAGTATGACGGCTTTTGTTTGATACATTGCACCTTTTATGATTTGCCATAAGCATGATTTCATTGTAATGTTTGTAGATCATGGTTCATCTTGCTTTTCATTATTAAACAACGTATCTGACTATCAATTGACAAATTTGCTTCTTTTTTTTTTATTATTATATAAAAAAACATATACCAAAGAATAATGTTATGACTTAAGTAGCAACAAAATAATAATAATAATAATAATAAAAATAATAATAATAATAATAATAATCATAATAATAGGAGATGAGTATATCGCCTTGTTTAATAACCATTCAATGTTAATAAACGTTATAATATGAGAATTTTTTACTAGTCACACATTTATAGCTAGCCAAAAGTAATATAAAATATGGATATTCTCTACCTAACATTAAACCTTCAATTAATTAGTTAGTCCATTACATTTTACTAACTTTTATTAATATCATATAATTTCCTTTTTATTATTTAACTAGTAATTTAGCCTCGGCGATGCCCTGGGTCGATATCAAAATACCAAATACTAAAAATATAGCTATATGAGATCTTTTTTATTCATTTCGATGTAAAATTTTCAAATATATACTTTATATAATTTATTGAAATATATAAATCAAGATAATAATTTTTAAAGTTGTTTATTGAGAAATGTGTAAAAGTAAATGTAGCAAGTAATGAAAGATAGAGGTAATATGTTATTATTCATAAACTTTTATAATTGATTTTATTATCGTTTTGTAATTAATTGGCTCATGCAAAATTGATAAAGATTATGTTTCCATGATAATATAAGTTTGTCATAAAAAAAATATTCACTTTTTTTCGGATGAAAATAACAATTATTGTCACTTGTGTCAGCAATAGTCTTTTATCATGCCTCTTAGAGATGTACATATATGTGCATGTACTCATGTAGCTATAGCACTTTATTATATTTTATTGTGAACAATTAATCAACAAAAACAAAGTGGATTGATAGTTGTGTATTTACATTTCATTTGAAAGGTCACGAGTTCAATTTTTAATGGCTACAACATGTTGCTTTCATTTGTAATATTTGGATGTATCATGGCGCAAAGTTGGAGAGAAC
Organism: Suaeda aralocaspica; assembly: GCA_016808085.1. Lineage (NCBI taxonomy): Eukaryota > Viridiplantae > Streptophyta > Magnoliopsida > Caryophyllales > Amaranthaceae > Suaeda > Suaeda aralocaspica. The sequence continues at coordinate 1,306,446 of PYUH01000127.1, forward strand.
TTGTCTACGTGACGCAAAGTTGGCGAGAGGTTGCCATGTGGCACAATGCAGGTGAATGTTGGGGTGCTTACGCGGCGCATTGACGTTGTCCGAAACGCCTTTTAATATATTATATAGATTATCTTTCATCTTTATATTTGTTTGTTTTGTGAAAAGTCGTGATAACTTATAATATTATTATTTTTGTGTAGTGTAATATGTCGAATCTTGCAAAACTTGAGTTTGTGGCTCTTGATATCACCGGGAAAAGTTATTTATCTTGGGTACTAGATGCTGAAATACATTTAGTTGCAAAGGATCTTGGTAATACTATCAAGGTTGAAATTAAAATAAAGGATCATATCAAAATAAAGGCAAAGCCATGATTTTCCTTCGCCATCACCTTGATGAGTCTTTAAAACTGGATATTTAACAGTGAAAGATCCAATGGTGCTTTGGAATAATTTGAAAGAAAGATATGACCACTAGAAAACTGTGATACATCCCTCAGCTCGTTATGAATCGCAATATTTAAGGCGCCAACATTATAAATTTGTAATTGATTATAATTCAGCCATGTTTAAAATAACCTCTAAACGACAATTATGTGGAGAAGCGATTACAGATGAAGAGATGCTGGAAAAGACTTACTCAACTTTTCATAAAGATAATCTTCTTTTAAGTAACCAATATCGTGAGAAGGTTTCAAGAAATATTCTGAATTGATTTCTTGCCTACTTGTGGCGGAGGAAAATGATGAGCTATTGTTGAAAAACCACGAGTCATGACCTACTGGTTCTGCAACATCCCCTGAAGTGAATGTTGCAATTCATAAAGGAAAACAATAACCAATAAAGACCCTACCAGTAGCAGCGGTTGAGGCCGTGGTAGAGGTCATGGTCGTGGCCATGGAAGAGGTTATGGACCCACTAGAGGTCGAGGTGGCTATGGACCCTCTAGAGGACGAGGTGGTTATGGACCTATTAGAGGTTGAGGTAGTCACTTTAACAACTCACACACCCACCAGAAGTGGGACAACAAAAATGTGAAGAATAATGAAAATGTGACTGATGTTTGCTACCGTTGTGGAGGAAGTGGTCATTGGTCTCATGTTTGCCGTACCCCAAAGCATCTCATTGATATCTACCAACAATCATTGAAGTGAAAAGGAAAAAAGGTAGAGACAAATCTTGTGTATGAAGATGGCGAAGGAGACTTTGATCATGATAATACCATGACACACTTGGAAGTTGCTGATTTCTTCACCGCTCGTGAGAGGAATAATTGAGACATATGTTTTGTTTAAGAATGAACCTCTTAGTTTTACTATCACAATAAAAATGTAGTAGTTTACCTTTATTATCTTATTTTCATTATGGACTCTACTATGTTATGACTCTTTTGTTTAAATTACAGGTTTTGCTTTCTTACTATGCTATATAGGTTTTTATGCATTCCCTTGGTGTTTTAGATATGTACTATGCATTTTCTGTGAAGTATTGTTTTGTGATCCTTATTTTATTTAATTCTTTGAAGATCATGAATACCCAAGCCTAATTAGCAGTAAATGGTGGATATGTGTGTTTAGTTAACAGTACAACTACTCATACAATACTTAAAAGCAAGAGATATTTCTCTCAATTGAAGATGAAAAGTATAAGTGTGAGTACTATATCTTGTAGTACAAACATTATAGAAGGCTCCAGAAGAGCAAATATATCAATGCCTATGGGAACAAAGTTTGAGATTGTTGATGTGTTATACTCCCCTAAATCTCAAAGGAATTTATTGAGTTTTCTTGCAATTTCTTCTGGCTTGTACTACACAAAAATAAGTGCAATTGAAGTACATGTTATGGTAAACCATAAGTTTACTGATGACTTTGTAATTTGGCATGCCCAGCTAGGCCATCCCGGAACTGTGATGATGCGAAAAATTATTGATAATTCATGTGGACATTCTTTGAAGAGCCAGCAGATTTATCAAAATCGTTCTTGTATTGCTTGTTCACAAGGCAAGTTAATGATTCGACCATCACACTAGTACAAAAAATGCATTTTGCTGCGGTTTTTTCCCGGGTATTTGCTGCGGTTTTGAACCGCAGCACTTATAGCAGCAGCAAATGATGAAATTTTATTTGCTGCGGTTAAGGTAACCGCAGCAAATAACAGCAGCAAATGTCCTGTTTCCCTCCAATTTCAGGTAAGTTATTTGCTGTGGTTTATTGAATAACTGCAGCAAATAAGACATTTTTTTTTTTTTTGGTTAATTTTCTGAAATTATTTTATGCTCCTAATTCCTAATATCATCCACGCACCCTGCAAATCATATTCAGCAGCTAGTACCCAATTTATCGAAACCAAATTCAGTTCAATTAATATAAATGAATCGATTGTTATTACAAATTACCAATACACATTATGTTATCTTAATATAATAACCATATAACCGCCAACATTATTATTATTGTTCTTGATTAAGGAAAATAGCTAAAAGTTCAATAAATAACTAACTCAAGTGAATGTACGACATATTCCTAGCTTCTTCATAAACAATGTGTGTACAAGAATGTCGCAACCTTGTCTCGAACCTCGCTTGTTTGTGCTTTGCTGAAAGGCCCTTCTCGAACCGATGTAGCTTTTTTGAATACCTAATCAATAATAATTAAAAACCAGTTTAAATTGTTAAATACCATATGCACAGTTCTCATGTCATAAGATAGCTTAAAAAGCAAGAAGAGAGGATCGGTTGAGTAACATGCATGTGTCAGGTCAAAAATTAGGCAGAATCTAAACGAATTTTTTACAAGCTTGACATGCACTATTCTATAGAAGTAGGAAATCCATCAAAACCGAGTCAACAATATAATAACAATATAGGCAGGTTGTAGTTGGGGCTGCAGTTGGGAGTTTGGTTGGTAAACCTGGTGTCTAAAGCTGAAACCCGAACATTATAGAAGGCAGGTTTTGTTGTTGGTTTGGGACTGGATAAACAATATCAATATTGTCCTTTCTATCGAATGCAAATCGTCTCCTATTTAATATAGATGAGTAGGTCAGGAATAGCCTATCAGTAATTTTTCTACGTGTAGATTTGCTTTCGATTAATAAAACCTCAGCAGTTATCAATACTTGTAACGACCAAGCATGGCTACAATATTTCATAGCATATCAATCTTTTTGATGAGATAGCAAAATACAAGCAGCATATTACAACATATTAATAAAAGGTACCGTTTAAAGATTCAACCAAAACTTTCAGACAATTCACGAGCACAGGTATACGACGAACAATGCTCTCAAAATTTGTTTCCCATATAACACAAAGTGAGAAAATAGTGATTGACTTATATGAAAACCAGGTTCTGGGAGCATTGGTCATCGTTCTGCACATAACACATAGAGAAGGGAAATAATGGATCTCTGGTATAGGAAAAGAATACATTAAAGGCCTGAAATATATTCATGAAAACCTTTAATGTTTTTTCCACAAAGATAAAATTCCCATTATTTTCTCTCTTCCACAAATGTGCAGCCCAGGATTTGGGAGCATTGGTCATCGCATATCTATGCTCGTGAGCCATTTGAAAATTTCAGTTGAATCTTTAGACAGGGCCTTTTATCAATATGCTATAATATACTACTTCAACTCTACTATCTCATCAGCAAGTTTAATATGCTACAAAATGCTATAGACTTGCTTGGTCTTTGCAAATTAAGATGACTGCTGAGGATTTATCAATCGAAAGCAATTCTACACGAAGAAAAATTACTGATAGGCTATTCCTGACCTACTCATCTAAATTAAATAGGAGAAGATTTGCATTCGATGGAAAGGATAATATTTGCATTATTATTCCTTTACGACAAGAATTTTTGAGGATTACTATAATATAATTACAGTCACTTAGGTTATGGTAATTTGTTCTTTCTTTAGTGTCATCTAGAAGTATGATTTGAAGAAAATAGGACCTAATAGTAATGGTTGCTCATATATTGTACTAGCAACCCTAATGACCCTATAAAGAAATCTAACCAGTATTATTTGGCACAAAAAGTTGTTAAAATCGAGCTAATTACTATTGCACAATTCCCATGCAACCAACTGCTTTATCTTGCTGGGGGGTGGTGGTTGGTGGCTGCAGGCTTGCTTCTGGTATGCAGGTGAGCTGCATTTTTGGGTTGCAGGTGAACTGCTGTTTTGGCAGACTGCAAGTGGACTGCAGTTTTGGCAGTATGCAGTATACAACATGGGGTCTATGGTTGGCTGGGTAGATGGGTTTTGGCTGTGCTGGTTAGGATGGGAGTTACTACCTGCATTGCTAGCTGCTATTTTTCAGTCTGCAGTTCAGAGGAAATCTTTGTGTTGATTCTTGTTTTGTATGTCCTGTTCGTGGCTGGCTGTATTTCAGTTCAGCCTTTGAACTGCAGGGTTGCATTTTGGTTGTTGAATGCTGCAGTAATACAGTTTGGGGATTGCAGGTTTGTTGGGTGGCAGCTTGTGAGCTGGATGTTAGGCTGCTACTGTTTGCTAGGCAGTTTAGGTGGGTCTGTTAGTGAGCAGTGCAGTATTGCTGAGGGTGCTGGTTATGTGCAGGCTGATCTGAGCTGAAGCATAGTCTGCTGTTGCTTGGATCCTAGTTGGCAGCCTGCTGTTGGGAAGGCTTTGTTTTGGCTGGTGTTATGAGAAGGCTGGCTAGTTTGGTGGGTGGTTCTTTGATGTTTTGTTTTGTATAGTTTTGGTGTTTTGTTGTCCTTTAGTTTGATATAGAATTGTTTGTATAGTTGAAGTTTGTTTGGACTACTTAGTGCAGAACTGAGTCAGTTTTGCCAAAGTAGTTATAGGTTGTAATTATTCTCTTTTTGGTAATAAAATCGCTTACATTTTAACAAAAAAAAAAAAACTGCTTTATCTTCTAATGCACAAAACACAAATGAACTTCAAAATATAGTTTGGACTTAGAAGGCAGAAATCAACCGATATCATCAAAGTTACCTAAGCTTTGGCTAAAACAGGCCAAATAATTGCACAAACCTATACCAGCATTCAAAACTAAGAAAACAAACCCAAAGCAGCATGTTGCCTTTCGGAAATAATTGCAATAGTTACCTCCTCAAGATCATCTGACTCATTACATCTTGAGATGATGACAATGAAGCAACCACCACAAATGTATAGGATTTGGATGTCCGTACCTCAACTGATATCAACTTCGGAATCATTGTGCTTGTGCGTATCCTCTTCATGACACTATACGGAGGAAAAATTTAAGCGAAGGTAAGGAGCCGTTATATCTTCAATTTCTAGTATAAAAGATTTTTGGTTGACGTTATAATTTACCTATTCACCCACGTCATAATCAATAATCTACGTGGCGATTGAGGACGTCAATAATCAAATTGATACACCTTGTATGTCAAAGGTGATATCAACAAAAGCACCCAATGTGAACTGCACCAAACAAGAGAGAGCACAACAATTGGAAATCGAAACTAAAAATGGGAAAGTGAAATTAACAATGGGAAAGTGAAACAAGAGAGGGAACAATAAGGGTGGGGGGAGAAAGAATGGGAAAGTGAAACAGACTTACTCCTCAAGTGACGGAGCGATAATGAACTTCTTTTTCGCTCGAATTGCTTCTTTGATGGCGGTTTCAAGGTACGCTTTCACATCACCTTTGCTCTTTAGACATCGATCCTCATAAATCTCTTGAGGACACAACCACCCCACCTTGTTCATGGTATTGGTTCCGGCCAAAACTAAGTAAACACAACTAATTAAGGTGGAAAAAAAAGGGAAAACATTTGTGTACAAGTTGCTGCATCTCATAAACATTCATTGAAACAAAATCAATAGAATTAATGAGGCAGCTTATGGAAATAAAACATACATGAATTATGTAAAAATGGACTTCAATTAGTTTTGTAAGTAAAAAGCATGGAATTTAAAATTAAAAAGTTACGGAGAAAGCAACAACCTCATGAACGCTTGCAACACTGACAAAGACAACATCTCCCCAACGAGGAAATCATAAACATCAGCTTTCGTTACACATGTCTCAGCATCTTCAAAGTAGCGGAATTGATCCTTGCTCAACCACACCTTTAAAGGATTCTCTTCCGGCTCATCTTTGGTGCATTCATGTAGCCACTGACACGCGGGTGACACATTTTTGTACACCTCATCTTCATCTTCCTTGTTTGAACCTTTCGAGGAAATCTTGTTGTTCGGGCCATCCTTTTGTTCTTTTGCGGAATCTCTGTTGTCGTGTTNCCCGTGTTGTTGTTCCTGTTCTCTTTCAGCTCTCCCCTTTATTCACATTAACATATATATGAGAAGGACAATAAAAAGTTTAAACCGATAATTGGACAATTACTATTAATCAATTTTATTTAAGGGTCTAAATCACCTCTTCTAGAAATCGCACCCATTTCCGAGGCTACGTTACAAAACTCCCTCGTGCTTCTCCCAAAGTATTCAATCCCCACTCTGGCCNGCGGAAGGGGAAGTATTACATCTTCCCATCCGTCTACAATAGAATCAAGCGACACGTTACAATTGGATACATCAACAACTTGGAGATGCGAGACTTGGGCCTGGACAGTTGGTTGAAGATGGCCAAATGCAACCACCAGTAAACCACCATTTCCACCTCGTGGATCCCGGAGAAGCATTGTGCATGGTGTTTCCTCCTGCAAAATAATTACAGTTAAAGGCCATATGATCAAAAAATGAAGTTAAAAGTATTAAAAAATGAATTGTAAAGTATTAAAAAATGAAGTTAAAAGTATTTTGAATGGTTAGTAAACATTACCTCCACATCTGGAATGGGAGGCTCACTTGAAGCTCGGGAAGTCTGTTTTCGCCGGCTTTACTTGTCATGAACTTCAACTTCATTAGGTGAATCTACACCATGAATTCCCACCTTCTCACATAGAGCTTTGAACTTTTCTTTGACCAACTCCTCCACCATTTTTTCCATTTCTGGACTCATCTTCATTTTTGAAGAACTACTTCCTGACTTGTTGGATCCAAATGCCTTTCGCTTACCTAAACTTACACCTCCCAAACCTTTCACACGTCCTGCGTGGTCCGGGGGAAGTCCTGCTGTAGGGGAAGGATTCTGACCTTCACATTCACCCTCGTTGTTCGTTCCAAGCTGTGTTATAGATACAAAATTGAATCTTGATATTATGTCCAATCAAGTACTGTTGATGTTCTATTTTAATTGAATCTTGATATTATGTTCTATTTTAATTGAATCTGGATATTAGACAAAGTAAATAGAAATTGGTAGGATTTCTCAAAATTAGTTGGCATCAAATAGGTAACAGCATGTGTATTCTCTTCATTTACTTACTTTGATTTAGATTGTTGTGTATCTTTTAATTTAGATTCTGAAATTGCTACTCCAAAAGTTTTTCCTACTGCCAAATAATGTTCTTTTGACACTAGAACTTGCTAATAGTATCTCTTTGCACAGACCATGAAATGTATATCCTCTTTTCTCATTTTTAACTATCATACATTTTGAGATTTCAGTTGACAAGGTTCTAAGATATTAGAATTCAGTAAGAAAGCATCGGAAGTTCAGAACTGCATAAATCATTGGAGTGACAAAAATACTTCCTGAACAGTTTTGCTAGTCCCAACCTCATCACCAAAAGAATAAAAAAGGTCACCCAAGTGACCCAACTGATACACTGCACACAGCTAAAAGCCTGGAAACCTTTTGTCTGCTGATGCAAGGAAAATAAACAGCATACCGCAAAACATTTTTATACAGTTATTACACATGAGGCTTGTTTGATGGAAAGTGGAAATTCTTATGAAGCGAAAAAGTCTTCTTGGTTGACAACACACAAAAAAAAATACAGGAAAATCCTAATTTCCACAAAACAAAGGAAGTCACTTACATATTCCTATCTCCTATGTAAAGCTTTACTTCTCATGATCAACCAAACAACTTTTCCATGTCTTAAACTCCTAATAAATGAAACTTTGTGGGAAAATATATTTGATAAAACACAAAAGCTAGAACATCTAGGTGCACATTTTTTTTTATTGTAATTACATTCCAACTTTTACAGTTATGGTTCACCACCAAAAAACATAAACTTGTCACAACCAAAGTACGTAGTAAACTAAAATTTAAAGGCACCAAGCACTTATTAAGCAGCACAATGAATTCCAGTAAATTGTTCTCAAAACAGCAATATAAATAGAACTTTATTATAAACATTAGTAAAACATTTTCTTACCACAGCATCTGCCACTTTCTTAAACTAAGGGTCTACAATCACTCGCCTCCCACTTGGATCTCGAGCATGTAAAGAACAGTAACAATCTACCAAGCGATTTGAGCCAATTACCGTAACAGATGAAGAAGAGGTGGCTTCCTTTTCACCAACACACGAAACCACCTTTTCATAAAAACCTTCTTCTTTCCAATCATCTTTTGACCGCTCATACGGTTTCTGCCCCATGCGGTGATAGGCCTTCTTTTGCGAGGCACTTTGCGAAGCAATAGCGCGTTTTTCCTGTCCAAATCAAAAGGCAAATGATGGTTAGTAAAACATAGGATTAATGCAAGAACAGATACGATGGTTAGTGATATACTTACTACTTGCTCCGGAGTTGTCTTCTTTGCAACAAAGGCCTCCCATTCTTTGCTCGATATGTGAGGGTAAATATCGTATGGCATCTTATTAGCTTCCTTCTTTGATCGCTTCCTTTTTTTTGGTGATCCACCCACTCACAAGTTTAGACTTAAAATCTCTAAATCTTTCCGCTACGGCCGAGAGAAAAAGTTGCCTCTTAGCCTCATCAACTTCGATATGGAACAGATTCTACATAAAACAAATATGTTTTAGCATATACTACATTAAAGTTTAGCCAATATAAATATAAACATGTTCTACACATAACAAGGACATACCACAGTATCTCGCCACATAGCTGCTTTCAAGCCATCCTCCACGTCTTCCCACTTCAGCAAAATAGATAGCTTTCTCATACAAATGCCGATATGTCTCCCATACATTTTTCGCCACTCACCGCATGGTTGGCCAACATTATTGTACTCGAGATACATTGGTGTTGTCGACTTCACACCCCTAGACGGACCTCTTCCTCTCCTGTTGCACAAAGACTTCTTCACACCCATGTCAGCAGAAGATGCCTGCTGACCAGCAGCCTGATCAGGTGTGGAATCAGGTTGCTCAACAGCACCCTGGTTTCCCTGATCAGGTGCGAACTGAGGCTGCTGAACAGCAGTCTGCTGTGGTTGACTGGGGGCAGTTTTAGGGGCTGCAGTTGAGGCTTCATCAATTGGTGGTGCTTCGTCAGCCATTCTCTCGAACTGCTCTACCTTCTCAAGGAATTTGTCGTACTCTATATCTTCCGGCTCTCCTTGATCTTCCTCTAAGCGATGGTCAAAACTTGGGTCCGACTCAGAACTTGAATCATCGAAGCTACGTACATCGTCATCACTGGACACGAACTTCAATGCAACCTACAAATACAAATCAATGTAAATACAAATAATGGACATGAAAGAAATCTTTAGCCGATAAATAACAATATACCAACATTCATTAAACAAAGTGAAAATAAAATCATAACAAAATCAGTTACACAATCACAGGATGATCTCAAAACAAAAAGTAGTCACAACGACTCCTGATCAGTTTTTGTGTGTAGGCTCTGTTGTGTTATTGTGTGCAGTTTCGTAGTGTTTAGTCAGTTTAATATCAGTGAAAATCACTCAAAATCGTTGAAAAATCAGTCGTTCAAAATCATGCACAGTCAATTGCCACTCGCTCAAAATCAGTCATTAAATGTCACTCAAAAATTATTGACGCAAAATCCCTGAAAATCATAATGAAATGTATATATCATAATTAAATGTCTTACAATTAAATGTGTATATCATATTTAAATGTGAATATCATAATTAAATGTCTTACAATTTGGAGTAGATTCAATTTTCAGCAACAGTTATCCCTTCGGCGTGGTCTTCACGCAGGTAATTGGACTCGTTAGCAACCGATTCGGCAACACTTGTTTTAGGACAAATAAAAGGTGAAGAATCCTCAAAAGCGTCATACTCTTCCTCATCGTCAACATCTCCGATGCCGAGGATACTACGTTTCCCCGGCAACACTATAGACCATTTTGAGTCAGCAGGGTCGGTTATGTAGAAAACTTGCTTTGCTTGCCCCGCAAGTATGAAAGGCTCAGGACCCTCACGCATTCGAGTCATGTCAACAAGAGTGAAACCACATGGGTCATCATTTTTTACCGAACGCCGATTATTATCTACCCATTTGCATTTGAAAAGACAAACACCGAAGGTATAATACTCTAACTCCCACATTTCTGCAATTTGGCCATAGTACATTACAGTAGCATCTACCGGAGTTTGATCCTTTGCACTAGCATAAAAGGTTGATGATGCCAACAAGGATACACCACTATTATGGACATATGGGGACTTTTGATCCTGATAAGTGGTCCAAAATGAGTACCCATCTATATCATAACCCTCATAATTTGTAACGGTTTCCCGAGGACCATAAGCTAACCACTTCACCATTTCAGTCACACCCTGCAGATTCTCCACAACAACTCGGTTGTGAAACCACTCAATAAATGTCTTATTATGCAAATTAGACAATGCCCTTTCAGATATCCCTGGATTTTGAGTCTTTAAGATCTGCCAATGTTCAGTAAGAAAAGGATGAACTTCTGCCATATGATGTAACACATACAAATGAGCTTGGTTGAGGACTGTCATATTCGCCAAAATCGTTCTTGACTCAATAGTACCCTTACCATCAAGCCTCCATTCATGACGAGTTTTAGGCAAACCAATAGGATGTGCACCTGCAACGTATTCTGCTATGAAATTTCCGACCTCATCACTGATGACCCCTTGAACAATACTAGATTCTGGTCTTGCAGGATTCGCCACCTTGTTACCTAAGACCCCCATATGTCTTTCATAAGGATAGCACCATCTCAAGAACACGGGACCTAGAAGCTTAATCTCACGAACGAGATGTACAATTAGGTGGACCATTATATCGAAGAATGCAGGCGGGAAATACATCTCAAACTTACAAAGAGATTCGACTACACGTGCTTGGGGAGTATCCAACATAGTTGGATCTAGTGCTTTGCTACATATTGTATTGAAGAAGGAACATAGTTCGGTGATGGTGTACCTAACATGTTTAGGTAAAATCCCACGGATTGCAATTGGTAAAAACACTTGCATCATAACATGACAGTCGTGTGATTTCATACTAGATAACATCAACTCACCATCTAAAGTCACAAATCTTCTCATGTTAGAAGAATACCCTGACGGCACCTTTAAGTTGTATAAAGATGTGCAGAAGTGTATCTTCTCCTGTTTCGACATTGTGTAGCAAGCTGGAGGAAGGTAGTAGGTTTTTTTCTCTTCATTTGAACTTTGTTGCACCTTTTCCTTCCCCTTTCCTTTCTGTGATGGTACATCTTCCTCCTGATTCTTCCTTTTTTTACTCTCTTTCAGCTGAGGCCAGAGCTCGGGTCGAACTCCAAGTTGTTTCAAGAACTCCCGATTTCCTTTAGTGTCTTTAGTCTTGTTCGGAATGTTGAAAAGGGTGGCAAGTATGGCATCGCAAACATTTTTCTCGATGTGCATCACATCGAGACAATGTCTGACTTGTAAATCTCTCCAATATGGAAGCTGCCAAAATATAGACTCCTTTTTCCACAACCCGGAATAGTTGACATTCGGTTTCCCAAAAATGGTTTGAACCCCCTTAACCTGTGAATACACCTCATAACCAGTTAATGGACGACGAGCAACACGATCCTCAACCATCCCATTGAATGGCTTCTTTTTCTTCCGAAAAGGGTGGTTAGGTGGAAGGAATCTTCGATGGCACCAGTCAACGTACTTACCCACCCATGTAGAATCACCATCGTCCATGCAAATAGGGCAAGCCTTCATCCCTTTGTTCTTGTACCCAGATAAGTTACCATAAGCTGGAAAGTCGTTGACAGTGCACAAAAGCATTGCACGCAACGTGAAAGTCTCCTTTGCATGGGAATCATACACCAAAACACCCTCATCCCATAATTTTCTTAAGTCATCAACTAAGGGCTCCAAATACACATCAATGTCATTACCGGGTTGCTTTGGACCAGAAATAAGAAGTGATAGCATAAGGTACTTTCTTTTCATGCACAACCAAGGTGGAAGATTATAGATCGTTAAAATTACCGGCCATGAACTATGCTTCGAACTAAGAGTACCGAAAGGGTTCATTCCATCAGTGCACAACCCAAGCCTGAGATTGCGATTGTCATCTCCAAATGTCTTATACTTCCTGTTGATAGTCTTCCATTCCGGACCATCAGCTGGATGTTGTAGCAAACCCTTCACCCTTCTACCCTCCGCATGCCACCTTAGATTCTTAGCATCCTTACTAATTGAAAACAACCGCTTGAATCTTGGTATTATTGGGAGATAACACAACACCTTGGACGGCGGACCAGCTTTACACCGTGCCCCTTGTCGCTCATAACGTGGCAAATTGCACTTTGGACACTTATCCAACAACTCATAATCTTTTCGGTACAATATGCAATCATTTGGACAAGCATGTATTCTCTCATACTCTAAGCCGAATGGACACATCAGCTTCTTAGCATAGTAAGTCGACTTAGGAAGCTCATTGCCATCCGAAAACATGCCACTCAGCTTTTCTAGCAACATTGTGAAACTTCTATCAGTCCAATTGTTTTCTGACTTGACACTAAACAATTCCATCACAGCAACAAGAATGGTCAATTTAGTACAACCGGGGTACAAAGGCTTTTGAGAGACCTTTGAAATGGATTCAAAGCCTCGTCCATTCTCAAGGCCTTCCACCATCTCTTCGACTATATGATCCGCTTCATTGCGTTCGTAATCATCATTCCTAAAGACATCATCATTGGTTGCATGAGTAAAGTCCTTGTTATGTTGATGACTACTATCATCATGTTGATGATTACCACGCGAAGAAGGACCGTCATGGACTCCTGTCCCACCTTGATAACTCCACACATAATAATCAGGTTGAAAACCATGAAGAAGTAGGTGCAGCCTGACCTCAGCAATACTTTCAAACTTACGATCATTGGCACACTTGAAACATGGACAGTAAAACCCCCCGGTTTTTTGAGTTTGTGAATATGCTTCTGCACGCTCACAAAANGTGCACGCTCACAAAACTCAAATACCCCATCTAAAAATTTTGCCTTATCACAATAATTGTACATCCATGACCGATCATTTGACATCTTGTGCAACTAACAACACACAATTGAAGGTATTCAGTACAATAACATAGTAAATTTAATATATGGTTGTGTATAATTCTTTCAAAAATGTGCTTCTTGCTTTAATAAACATTTAATTANAAACATTTAATTAGTTTATCAGTTCAACAATTGCTTACTATAATTAAAGAAGCAAATTAGGTAGTAGTGAGAGATCATAAGGGATTTTTCAAAATCCATGTACACATGTTAGTTTGGGAGGTTGGTTTTGTTTTCCAATAGCCTGCGAGTTGTGAGTAGCGACTAAGAGCATGTTGGTTCAAAAACTTGGAATGGGATGGAATGAGAATATGAAACCATAGAGTATGGAGTGAAAATCCGTTTCTTTTTATAATTTGTTTGGCTCATCGCTCATATGTTAACAAGGGAGGTATGGAATCATATACCCTTGGTAAGTGATTCCAACTTTTTCATCTTTTTCTTCATTAATAGCGACACCCATTCCATACTACTAGAAAGGGTTGAACCAAACACACCATACAACTCCACTTTTCAGCCCTTTCATTGAAGGACAAACAAACATTTTAACGATTAAATATGCTCAAATCGAAAAGTTATGCACTTGGAATTCTGGGAATTAGAACAAGCAAAAAACTAATGCTCAACTAGAAGGCAAATGAGAATTTGAAGTAATGAACTATATATTTTTACTTAGTCTTTAAATGTTCTTCATTCTTTGAAGTTTAAACCCCAAGTGTTCCCAGATTAAACACACAAACTGAAATTAAACACTCAATTAAATGTTCGTCTTTCAGTACAAACTGAAACACACAAAAATTCATACATTCAAACTCTCACACACTCAATTAAATACACAAAAATTCCCAGATTCACACTCTCACACACTCACATATTCAAAGATCCAATCAATTAACAAACCCAATAACCACCAAACCCAAAAAGTTGCCAACAAAAACATTTTCAAACTGAAAAATATAAACCATGATTTAAACATGATTTAGGACTGTTTGTTTGCTAAAACTCAATTTGTTTGCTCTGTGAAAAATTGACATGATTCAACTGAAAAACACATAAATTGACAGATTCACAGATTCACAGATCCAACTGCTCAATAATAAATAATTGCACAAATTCACAGATTCACAAATTCAACTGCTGAGTTCACATAAATTGACATAACTGCACAGAATACAAACTGAAAAAACAAATATAACCGCCTCCCAATAACCCTAGGTCCAAACTGAAAAACATAATACAAAGAGTTTTACCTTTACAAATCGAAACCCTAGGTCCCAATAACCGCCTCTGGATTTGTTGATGGAGGAACTGAACCTTCTTGCTGCTGCAGTCGGAACTTCCCGATTTGTTGATGGTGGTGCTGAAAATTTTCGAGATTTGTTGATGGTGGTGGAGATGAGTAGGTGACTATAGTGAAGAAAGAGGGAAAAAAGAACAAAGGAAAACACTGTAGCAACCTATTACGCCTACGAATGAAAGAAATCTAACTATCAACTTTCGAGTATTGTTATCTAAACAAACACTAATTATGATTGCAAATTCAAGGGGAAAACACTGTAGCAATGTAGCATACTCAGTCATCAACCTCAAAATCAAGTAATCTACGAAAAATTAAAATTATTTTCAATGAACATTCAACCTAATTGAATCAATTGTTTAAGTGTCGCGAATTCTTAATTACTAATTAGAATTAGTTCAAATAAACATTTAACCAAATTGAATTTTTTTTAATAGCACAAATTCTGATGACAAATATTCAATTCAGAATTCAAATTACAAACATTTGGTATAATTTTGAAAGGAAATTAAAGAACTGATTTCCTACATAAACCCTAATTGAATTGATTGCAACTTTGCAATTATCGCTTAATTGCATCAATAATACAGAATCTGGAATTTCAATACTGAAAGTTCGAATTCTAACAACAAAACTATCTCATTCTTAAAAATCTACAACCATTCAAATAGAAAATGCACAAATAAATATAAAATCAGAATAAATACAAAAAATGAACAAATAAATATATAATCGAAATTAAAAAATCAGAATAAAAAATCATGAACAAAAACATGAACAAATAAATATAAAAATCAGAATAAAAAATTACCTAAACAACAACGATTGAGGACGAAGACCGACGAGGAAGCTAGGAGACGGCGACAGAAGAAGATAAGGGCGACGAAGAAGAAGAGGCCGGCGTGGATCTTGAGGTTGCCGGCGCCGTAGAAAGTATTAGGGATTAGAGGTTTGAGTGTGAGTGTTTGAGTGTTCGTTGAGAGGGAGTTAAGTTTGAGAGAATGAAGAAAGACGGAAAAAAAGAAGGAAAAGAAAAGAAAAAGAAAATGCAGGGATAGATGTAAAATAATAATAGTCCCAACGGGGAAAAAAAGAAAAAGAAAGAAAGAAAAAATCTACAGCACTTATTTGCTGCGATTTATTCATACATAGCAGCAAAAAATGTTATTTGTTGCGGTTACTCAATAACTGCAGCAAATAATACTCCTTATCAAAAACATCAATTTATTTGCTGCGGTTTTTATAAAACCCAAAAAAACCGCAGCAAAATGTATTTATTGTACTAGTGTCACCAACTAAAATAAATTATGAATCTATTAATTTTCTGGAAAGAATACAAGGGGATATATGTGGGCCAATACACCACCATGTGGACCATTTAGATATTTTATGGTTCTAATCGATGCAACGACTAGATGGTCACATGTATCCTTGTTATCAACTCGCAACCTAGCGTTTGCGAGATTGCTTGCCCAATTGATCAGATTACAGGTAAATTTTCCTGATTATCCCATTAAGACTATTCGCCTTGATAATGCTGATGAATTAACTTCTGAGGCTTTTAATAATTATTGCCTGTCAATAGGAATAAGTGTTCTGATCTGTAGCACATGTTCACACACAAAATGGTCTTGTAGAATCATTAATTAAGCGTCTTCAGTTAATTGCTAGACCATTACTCATGAAATCTAAACTTCTCATTACAGCTTGGGGACATGCTATATTACATGCAGCATCACTTATTTGCATCAGGCCAACAAGTCATCATAAATTCTCCCCATCACAATTGGTTTTGGGTCAGGAACCAGATACCTCCCGTCTTAAAATTTTTGGATGTGCAGTATATGTTCCGATTGCTCCGCCACAACGTAGTAAGATGGGTCCTCAAAGGAGGTTAGGAATATATGTTGGATATGAATCTCCATCAATAGTTAAATATTTAGAGCCATCAACAGGAGATTTGTTTACGGCTCGTTTTGCAAATTGTCATTTTGATGAGTCAAATTTTGCAACATTAGGGGGTTAAAACAAATAGCTAGTAAAGGAAATTGACTAGAATGCATTATCATTATCTCATCTTGATTCCCGTACTAAACAATGTAGAATGGAAGTCCAACAGATAATTCATTTACAAAACTTAGCAAATCTACTGCCAGACACATTTTCTGACCCAAAAAGAGTGACTAAGTCACATATACCAGTTGTTAATGCTCCTATTAAAATTTCTATCCCAAAAGGACAACATCAAGTTATGAGTGATTCAAAACCCCGCTTAAAGCGTGGTAGATCAGTGGGTTCCAAAGATAAAAAAAAGACCTCGAAAAATATAAGGAGCAATAAATGAAAATGGCCAATTCGAGGAACTAAAGCATTCACATGGATATCCATAAGAGAATATAGACATGACAGAAGATACAGAAGAAATCCAGGTACTTGAAAATGAAGAGATCTTAACAAATTATCTCATGTTTGGAATAACATGGACCGTAGTGAAATCAACGTCGACGATGTTTTTACATATAATATTGCACTTGATGTCATGAATGATGAAGAGGATCAAGAACCAAATTCCATGGACCGATGTAGACAAAGAGATGATTGGCCAAAATGGAAAGCAGCAATTGACGCAGAATTGAAATCCCTTGCAAAGAGAGAAGTGTTTGGACCAGTAGTCTACACACCTGAAGGTGTGAAACCAGTGGATTATAAATAGGTTTTTGTGTGGGAAAGAAATGAAAGGGGTGAAATCGTGAGATATAAAGCATGTCTAGTGGCACAAGGATTCTCACAAAGACCCGGAATCGATTATGAGGAGACATACTCCCCTATGGTGGATGCAACTACTTTCTGATTCTTAATTAGTCTAGCAATAAGAGAAGAACTTAATTTAAGATTAATAGATGTAGTTACAGCTTACTTATATGGCCCACTAGATAATGAAATACTCATCAAATTTCTAGAAGGTTTCAAGTTGCTGAAAGCAGCGAGTTCAGGTTCTCGAGAACAATATTCTATCCAATTAAATCGATCTTTGTATGGATTGAAACAATTTACGCGTATGTGGTATAATCGCCTTACTGAATATTTGTTGAAAGATAATTATAAGAATAACCCAATATGTCCATGCATTTTTATAAAGAGATTTGGGTCAGGTTTGGTCATTGTTGCTGTATATGTTGATGATCTTAATATCATTGGAAATCTTGAAGAGATTTCAGTAACAACACAATACTTGATAAAGGAATTTGAAATAAAAGACCTTGAAAGAACGGAATGTTGTTTGGGATTGCAAATAGAGCACCTAAAAGATGGAATCCTTGTGCATCAAACAGCTTAAACTAGATAAGGTGCTAAAAAGGTTTTATATTGATAAAGCACATCCGCTGACCAGCCCGATGGTAGTAAGATCACTTGATAACGATCCATTTCGTCCTCGGGATAGTGATGAAGAAATCCTTGGTCTTGAAGTACCATAATTAAGTGCAATAGGGGCTTTAATGTACCTTGCTAGTCATACACGGCCTGACATATCATTTTCAGTTAATCTATTAGCAAGGTTTAGCACATGTCCTACTCGAAGGCACTGGAATTGAATTACGCACATATTTCGTTACCTCTAAGGCACAAAAGATAAGGGTTTATACTTTCCTGACTTGTCGAAAGAAGAGTTAGTTGGTTTTGCAAATGTAGGGTATTTATTTGATCCTCATAATGGTCGATCACAAACTGGATATGTGTTCACATATGGTGGTACAGCAATCTCTTGGCGCTCAATGAAGCAAACCATTGTAGCTACTTCTTCTAATCATGCAGAGATATCGGCAATTCATGAGGCTAATCGTGAATGCATATGGTTAAGAACTCTAATTAAACATACGCTTAAAGATTGCGGACTGTTATATGAGAAGAAAGCCCAACAATTATGTATAAGGAGAATGCAGCATCTATTGCACAACTAAAGGAAGGGTATTTAAAAGGTGATAGAACGAAGCACATATGACCAAAAATTTTCTATACTCTCGATCTCCAAAAGAATGGTGACATAAAAGTTCAGAAGGTTTAGTCAAGTGAGAATTTGGCAGATTTGTTCACGAAGGCTCTTCCAACAACAACATTTAAGAAGCTAGTTTGGTAGATTATAATGCGTTCTTTCAAAGAACTTTACTGACTTCCTTATGAGGGGGGAGTTAATGTGCGTTGTACTCTTTTTTTCTTAACCATGGTTTTTACCATTGGGTTTTCCTGGTAAGCTTTTTAATGAGGCAGCATCACCTCATGCGCATTATAAGATATTGTTTCAAATATTGGACATTCAAGGGGGAGTGTTATGAAAAAATTATTATAGAATAATTATTGTCATATGTATTATGGGATAATTATTAGGTGGATGTCCAACCCTTCATGTCACCTTAACTTTACATTCCCTATAATCACTTCATATTCCATGACTCTAGATTTCTCATTGTACTAGACTTGTATGTATATATATATATATGATTGTATTCTTTTGTGTATGGCATGAATAAAATATTCTCTACAATACTCATCCTCATATTTCTCTACATAATCCCTACATTTTATAATATAGTTAAATATATTTTTTCTTATTTTAAAAAAAGGAATTATGTCCCAAACTACCTTCTTGATTTCACTTTTGCTAAAAACTACCTTTGTTCTTACTTTTTGTGAAAAACTACCTTATTCTGCTGTTTTCTTTGTTGACCACTACCTAATGCAAAATTTCAGCTTTGACCTTCGCTTTTAAGCAACTATGAACCATTTGGTTTGCATGTGACATCTTTCCCACCTTTTCCTAATATTTCCTACCATTTTTCTCCTTTATGTTGAACCCATGCACATTATCAATGTAACCTAAACTCTATATCTAACTACTAATCTATTTCTTTAACAACACTTGGAAATCATTAACCATATTGGATGACTGGATCAGTTTATATACAGGTCATGCGCAACTCATGTGTTTTTTAGATGCTTGAAAATGAAGGTTGATGCTGGAATTTTGATAAAGGTAGTAGTCAACAATAAAAGTAGCAAAGTAAAGTAATTTGGCACAAAAAAAAAGAAAAAACAAAGGTAATTTTTCTCAAAAAGTGAAAAAAAAAAGTAATTTTGGACAAAAATTCCTTTTAAAAATCTTTCAATATTGAGAATTTTAATCTCAAATATTCAGAAATCTATGATCAATGTTTAGAATTTTACTCAAGAATTCCACTTTCCAAACATTAGTTGAAGCACTTGAATATTTTATAACTCACAAATAAGACTCTAGTGTTTCAACTATTAAAGACCGGAGGTAGTATAAAAATTAATTGCATTATATAAAAATTATTTTATTATAACTAATGATATTATTATTATTATTATTATTATTATTATTATTATTATTATTATTATTATTATTATTATTATTATTATTATTATTATTATTATTATTATT